>JAAIIK010000151.1:768950-818864 GCA_014706435.1 Silurus glanis
TTCTTTCTTCCTTTCTTTCTTTTTCTTTTTTTCTTTCTTTGTTTCTTGATTCCATTCACTTTTCTTTATTTCTCCTTCTTTCTATTTCCTTACTCCTTCACATTCTTTCTTCTTCTTTCTGAAAATAAAGAAAGAATTCTTTCTTTTAAATTAACTTTAATTGTTTATTTTAAAGCAATGATTGCTTATAAAAGATATTCACAAACCATTGGTCTTTCTTTCTTTCCTTTTTTTCTTTTTCTCCTTTCCTTTTTTTCTTTCTTTCTTTCTTTCTTTCTTTCTTTCTTTCTTTCTTTCTTTCTTTCTTTCTTTCTATCTCTTCTCTGCATGCATGCCTCCAGAAATAAAGCTGTACCTAATAAACTGACAGCTCAGCTAACGATGGCACACAGGCGATCAGCCTGAACCCATTACCTCACGGTACATTTTTACATGTGTTTTATTTTGTGACTCTGTTGAGATCCGTTTGGTGCGAATGTGTGAAGTGCGAGAAAATCTGCAGAAACAATCTCAGGCTTGTCCTCGGGATATGAGAAAGCTTCGGCTAAACTGAGGAAAGAAAGTGAGAAAGTGACTCCAAAAGAGAGTGGGAGGCAGAGACAAGTCGCTTTTACGTCGTTTGGGTTTCGTTTTCGGCTTCACGGCTCTTTTATATGCTCCAGATGAACTTTGCTGTGGCTTTCATCTAGCTGACTACAGCGCTCTCTTCGATTTGGAGTAGACCTTCTCTAACCTCAATCTCTCACCATTTCCACTCAAACTGAGATTATTACCTCATGTAGATCTTCTGAGGTGTGGACCAAGTTGGGATTCGTGTGGATTGACTCAGCATAATTGTGATTCTGTAAAAATTGCAAGCAAGTTGCTTAGGAATAACTGCTGTTTATACACTTTATGAACATACATATTGGACACCTGACTTCCAGTTATATCGGGTTCTTTTCCAAGCAGTTACCACAAAGCTCGAGGCACACAATTGTATAGGGTGTCTCTGGATGCAGAAGCATTCAATTTTCCCTTCACTTGAACTTGGAAACCCAAACCTGAAGATCTGGTTTACATGCTTTGGAGAGGAAGATCTTGAGTGGCCTGCTATAGAGCTCTGATCTCAACCCTACTGAACACCTTTGGGATGAATTGGCCAGGCCTCCTCACCTCACCCACTGTACATCAGTACCTAAAAAGCACTCTTGTGGCTGATGAACACAAATACCAATAAGCACACTATATCTAGTGAAGCATCTTCCCAGAAGAGTGGAGGAAATTATAATAGCAAATTGGGACTAAATGTGAAATGTGATGCTCAAAAAGCACATTCCGTACTTATAAGCAGGTGTTCGCAAACATTTGGCAATATACTGTATGTCTTATTTAGAACGGAAACATATTTGTTTGGTCATGAATATTTAGGGGATTGAAGTTATTTTATCTCACACCAATATTAATGCTTTTAATAAATGTTTTTTCCCCAACACCAGCTGTGGAAGTACAGGCTTTTGGAATAACCGCATCAGTAGGATTTATCAGTCCATAATAAATACATATCAAAACGGAGTGGAAAAAAAAAATGTAAACCCTGTTAATTGCCATCTGGTGTTTCTTTTTATGCATACACTGCGAAGCAAAAATTTCTGAACGCCACATCATTTGAGTATTTTTTTGATAAAATGCAGTGTATTAGAAACACCTGTATGCTCATGCAGATCTCATTAGCCAATTAAATAGAAGCATCCTACTGATGAGAAAAGGCTGGGTTTGAGGATTCCAGAGACTGAGGAACTCTTGAAAGTTTACACAGAATAAGCCAAAAAAAGATAAATGTCAGGATTATGGGCAAGGACTAAATTTCCCACAAACCACTGCAATCCAGTGTCACTTGTTTGTTCGTGCACCTGATGCTAATTGGCATGTACAGTGCTGTGCAAAAGTTTTAGGCAATTTTGACATGTTCACGGATGCCTTCTTTTTTGCGTGATATGAGATTTAACATGGCAAACTGCATCCACAGACAATGATTACTGCAGGTGGTAATGAGCCCATGCAGTGATTTTCCATTGCAGAATCATAACTGTTATAAATGCCTTGAGGGCCCGATGATCACGGGCATCCAATATAAATTTTCCTCCTTGTCCCTCATGCACAGAGATTCTTTGAATTGTTTGAAATATATGTACTGTATTTATATGTACTGATATTTAACTGTTTTGCAATTTTATGTTGAACATTATTCTGTAGACTCAGTCTTTTACAGATTGGTGAAGCTTTGCCCATCTTTACTTTTGAGAGTGTACCTTTCTAAGATACACTATTTATACTCAATCAGCTAACTGACCTGTTGTCAATTAATCTCATTAGTCTGGATGTTTAATTTTAATAACACTTACTTTTTCCAGACTTTTTTTTGCCCCGTCCCACATTTTTAGAGACGTAAAAAAATGACCTTAGTTTTTCCTTAAATTAATTCATTTCCTCACTTTAAACATTTGATATATTTTATATGTTCTGTTGTGAATAAAATGTTTTTTTTTGTGGTTTTTAGTCACAATTTATAAAGAGTCTATGGCTTGTATATTCTACCGTTTAATCAAGGAGGTAGTCATGTATATTGACAAACTGGACAGGATCCGAGCTAAAACTATCCCTAATTTGGAAATAAAACAAGTAATTTGTTAGCTATATACATTTAGGGTTTAAATGTTTAAATTCCTTGCTGTTTAAGGAAGCAGGACTAATACCATAGAACACTTCAACAGACAGGAAGTGACATACTGCATAAGCCATGTATTTACATTGTATGGGCATTCTAGAAATTAAAGACATATGATGAAAGAAACAAGAGGAAGGTTTTCTAAATATTAACAATTACTTACTATATGTGTATAAATGTGCATGAGATTATGTGCATCCTTTTCTCTCTCTCTCTCTCTCTCTCTCTCTCTCTCTCTCTCTCTCTCTCTCTTTCTTAATATTCTTTTCCGTTGTGAATCACAACATTGTTGTGCTGATGTTCAGGTCAATGAACGCTTTGACAGAGTAGGAAATGGGTCACGACACTCCCAGTGGTGTAAAATTAGATATGACTGAAGCAGAGGACAAACTGTAGACTTTGACATTTTTTCTTTATTCTTTTTCTTTAATTTTGAATAGTTTCTTTCTTTCTTTCTTTCTTTCTTTCTTTCTTTCTTTCTTTCTTTCTTCATTTATTTCTTTATTTATATGTACTTACAAATGTATCATTTGCACAATGGATGACCACGAGGCATTGTTTATGATTTGTTTGTTTATTTATTTATATATTTCTTTGTTTCCATTGTTAGGATAATTGTATTATTTATGTATGTAAGCATTTGTTTAATATTTGTTTATTTATTGTTTATTTCATTTTCTTTTTATAGAAATGATCACAGCAAGGCATTGCATTTATTTGTTTATTAGCTTGTTTGTTAAAATAAATGTATGTTAAGGATAAGGCATTGTATTATTTGTGTATTTATGCATTTGTCTCTTATTTGTTTGTTTGTTTGTTTATTTATTGTATTTTTACATACAAAGAATAATCGCAATGCACTGTTTGTTTGTTTATTGGTTTGCTCAATCGTTTTGTTTTCATGTTAACAATAATCTCAAAGCATTGCATTTTCTTTTTCTTTTTTTCATTTAATATTTTTCTTTATAAAGGATGATGGCAATGCATTTATGTATTTGTTTATTTAATAATTTTGTTTAGATGTTAGTTTGTTATTTAGTTAGTTAGTTGTAAATCTGCAAGTATACAAGTTGGATTTTTTCCCCCTTTCTTTTAGGTTAAGATGTACCTAAAAACTGGCAAAAGTAAAATAATTTACTAATCTCACCTGAACCCGAAAAAAAAAAAAACAATTATTATTTCACACATTGTTAAATTCAGCCCAGAAGTTTGAGATAAAAGTACAGACCTAATTATATGAAATTAACTTGTCTTTGTTATAAAGGTTCTTTATTTCAGTGCAGGATCCAGCGTCGAGCGTTCGATGGTAGACCGTACACCTAAAAGCTTTCTGGTGGTCTTCATGATCACCTCATCTGCCTTTGTGAAAGTATATCTGTTCTGTATTTGGTCAGAATCGGTATCATTTCCTCCCTATATATTTGTCACATATTTCCCTTTGAGTTCCGAAGAACTATTCGTGGCTTTCATCCTTAAAACATCAGAATAATAAAATCACTAATAAGATTTGTGTCTGGAAACAGTATCTTGGGGGAGATTATTGCTTAGCAACCATCGCTGGGTACCAAGAGTGATGAAGGATGCAGGATGGGTGGATGTGACACGAGTGTTTGCACTGTGCAAAAAAAAAAAATTAATATACAAATCGGCACTTTTGTGCGTATCCGAACAACTGGTTCTAGAAAAACACAAATTTAATAAGAAGAGGACAAGAAATGACGAAGTATGTGAGACACTGAGATTCTTCAAAAATACAATTTGCTCAATTTGGTCACTTTTTTTTTTTTTTTTTTTTGCTTAATTATTCATCATTTCAGCTTGTACAGTAATTAGCATATGTGTATACAATTATTTCCTGAATCTTTCAGAATATTATACTCCCATTAGGATGAAATAACAAGCTTTATTCATGAAAACAGGTCTGGTGTTAAAAAACTGTGATTGTGCAAAAGTATTCACCCCCACAAATGATTTCACTTAGTGGTGCTAGCATCCAGTTCAGTGGTGTCCTCCTAATACCACTATTATGACCCACGGCTATAGAAACCATCAATATTATAGAGAAATGCAGTATAACAGACAGGAATAGTTCTCTTTTTTGCACATTGCCCTGCATAGCATATACAGTAGGTTTACTGCTATTTTGTGTTTGGTGTATCTGTCCTACACTGTCTTATCTTGCACTTTATGTGGTGAAGACAATTTATTTTAGTCCATAGCTCTGTGTTCTGCTCTATATTGTTTAATGTCGCTCTATGTTGTTTTTATGTACCACCAGGGTTCTGGAGGAACGTTGTCTCATTTACTGTGTACTGTGTCAGCAATATAAGGTTGAAATGACAATAAAAGCTTCTTGACTTGACTGGAATCTCATACCGCGAGAATGAAGGCCATTACTAAAGCGAGAAACGGAATCCTGCATACATCATCTATAGCAGAAGCATCGATATTAACCTCATAAAATGACCCTGAATTTTTTGCATTTTTCAGTGCCTTACGGTTTTCCTAGAGATTTTGAAAAAACTTTTCACGATGTCCCGCTTTTCTTGAAAAGTCCATCTTGTAAATTTGCATAATTATGAATCATTTCAGCTTTTACATTAAGTAGTATATGTGTATTCAATTATTACCTCAATCTTTCATATTAATAAACTCCCATCAAGATGAAATAAAAAAAATATTTAATTTTTTCATGAAAATAGGTAAATGTAAGTGTAACTGCAACCAAATACATTTCTTCTCCTCTGTCAGTCTTGTGGAATAAAAAACAGCTATTTAATCCACATGAATATATATGAGTTTATGCAGTTTGCTACAGATGCAGGTTGCGAGCTTTGACTAGTGACCATCCAATCAAAGTACGTGTAAATGCAGACGTGACTGGACGCCTGCTAGTGACCCAAGTTCTCCCACACCACCCCACTGCTGCTCCTCTCACTGGCTTTCAGTAGCTGCACGTATCAGATTCAAAACACTAATGCCTACAAGGCCAAAAATAGAGCAGCACCCTCTTATCTTAGAGACCTCATCACACCTCGCACTGCACCACGCTGTCTGAGATCCTCCAGCACTGCTCGACTGGTACCACCTTCTCTCAGGGTAAGAGGTGAGTATACTTCAAGGCTCTTCTCTGTTCTGGCACCGAGGTGGTGGAATGAACTTCCCCTAGATGTCCGATTAGAGGAGTCTCTGGCTATCTTCAAGCAAAGGGTTAAGACCTTCCTTTTGCTGAAACACTTAAACTAACACTTTCCAAGTTTGCTTAGTTTAATAAAAAAAATAATAATAAATAATAAATCTCTTAACAGAGTTGTTCTCTGATTTTTTTAAGATTGTAATCTAGTGTACCAGTGTAAATGTATTCATTAATAGAGACTCAAAGCACTTTTGTACACGGACGTCTGCTAAATGCCACATATGTAAATGCAACGTGCCTGAGAGTGGCCAAATCGCAGTTTGATTGGTTAAAGCAACGAAATGAAGAAAATAGACTATTGAGAGTAATTGAGTAAATATTCATGGACAAAAATGTATCAACAAGTACAATATGTCAGTGATTTTGATCCCAGCAGAGAAGACTGATGGCACACCATTGCTAGCATTGTGTTAAGGATTATGCTTCTTCTCTTGGTTCATTCTCTCACTAATCAACTTATTGTCTAGTCACTGAGGCTTGGTGGACTTTCTCCTCTAAGCAGGGCCTGATTGATTTGGGAAATTTGTCATTCAGTAGATCTTTGGTTTACATGACGCACAGTTGTGAGTTGTGAGTGGTGGTACCTTAATGGTTAAGGCATTGAACTTTGGACAAATCCCAGCCACGCCCAGCTGCAGCTCCTGGGCCCCTGAGTAAAGCCCTTAATTCGATAGCTGCTTGGTGTATGAATGAAAGTCGCTCTGAATACAGCAAGATCCAGCTTGTTTCAGCAAATTCATATAGATTCCAGGGGGTGGTGAATACTTGTGCAGTGGCAACTTAAATATTGTTTTGTTTGATTCATTAATTTGGAATAAGTCTTCTTTGAAATTATACACATTTCCTTTCCCCAAAGCTCACTACTATTGTTTTAAAGTGTGGGGCTAGTGTCCTTTCATTTCTGTTCAGCAAGTTCATACAAATTCATGGGGGGTAAATACTTATGCATTGGCAACCTCAAAGTTTTTTTATGAAGTGATTTTGGAATTCATAAACATTTATTTTCCACACATTTTAATATCATTTTATTTCACTTCAGGAGCCACTCAAAATTTTCTTCTATTTTTAATGGAATCATACAAGTTTTTGAGGGGTGAAAACTTCTGCACTGGCAACTTCAATATTTGTATTTATTTATTTTTAAATAAAGTAATTTTGGAATACATACATATTTATTTTCTTCACACTTCAATATAAAGTTATTTTACTTAATTTCTGTTCTCATGAGTTCATACAATTCATTCAATACAATTCATTGGGGGTGAATACTTATGCCCTGACATTTATTTATTTGTTAAAGTAAATTTGTAATTTATACAGATTTTTTTTCCCCCACCCTTTTAAACAACTTTGTTATTTTACTTCTGGGGTCGCTTTATGTGTTCGTACAAGTTCAGGGGGTGTGAATACTTATGAAGAAAGCAAAAGAAAGCAAAATCAATAAAACGTTTCAAGTTTTATTTGTCATGTGTACAGATGTCAGTTTGTGCAATGAAATTCTTAAGTGAGGCTCCAGGCAAACTACAGCAATATTAAACATTAAATATTAAAAAGAAAAAAACAAAGACAAAAAAGGAGAGAAAAGTAACAATGAGGCATAAGCAAGTTATAATTATTTACAAGTGTGTGCAGTCGTGTCTGTGTGCGTGTGTGTGTGTGTGTGTGTGTGTGTATATGTATGTGTTTTTATATATACATTTAGCAGACGCCCTTATTCAGAGCGATGTACAAAAGAGTCTCTAGCAATGAATAAATTTACACTGGTACACAAGATTACAAACTTAATATAAGTGTGTGTGTGTGTGTGTGTGTGTGTGTGTGTGTGTGTGTGTGTGTGTACAGTGTGTGTATATATATATATATATAAAAATACAGTTTTGGGCAGTAAGGCAGTTACTTTTGACAGTAACTAATACTGTAACGCGTTACTTTTTAAATAAAGTACCTCCGTTACCGTATGGTGTGTTTGTCCGTTACTTTTTTAAATGAATTAATTTGGGCTGAAGTGTAGCCTACAGTCTAACCTGTTTACAGCAGCGACGCATTGTAGGATTGGAGGATGAACCACTGTAAACACGAAAAAGATGCACTGTGTCTCCGTTTATTCAGGTCTGTGCGGCAGTAATGGCGAGTCGAGGCGAGAGCAAGACGAGTTTCTCAAAGTGGAAATATGTTCATTATTTCACTTTAGTTGAGCATAAAGACAAAAACTTTTTAGTCAAATGTAAGCTGTGTCTTTCTGGTTCGAAGCTCGTATCTACTGCGATAAACAGCAACTCCAATCTGTCGAAGCTCCTCCAGAAACTCCATGCTAGGAGCTAGAAGCTAACCCGGTGTTCTGTTCTACATTGTTGATAGTTTTCATACTTCAGCTGTGAAAGGAACATTTTTAAGAGCTCAACACAACAGCTTTTATGATGCAGAAGCCACTTTAGTTTTGGATTGTGAATATATTATTCAGCTTGTTTTGTTATTTATTTCAGAAATCCTTGTGATATATTCAGCTTGTGCTGGTCTGACTTCAATAAAATAGTGTTTAAAAATGACTTTGTGTTTAAGTCAGTTTTGCGTTTGTATAGACTATAACACATAAAAGGGCATTAATGGGAACATTAAAGAACGTTCTTTAAAAAAGTAACTAAAAAGTTACTTTTAACAGTAATACTGTACTGTATATATATATATATATACTGTATATACACATAGCATTCAGCCTTAATTTTAGCATTATCAATCTCAGTAGTTATCGTCTAACACTTATTATGTAAAGATACTTAGTTATGAAACATAATCAAGCTTAATTTAGGGCAATAAGCGTAAAAACATATGGCACAATATAACCATCACTTTTGCGCTAAGCAGCTTTACGAGCTTTACGCATTAAACTATATATAATTAAAGTAATTCAATCTTTAGTAGCAGTTTCATGAAAAACACAAAATGGGAGGTGTAAATCAGTAGCACTTAGACATCGAAGACCAGAAAAACGAAATGTTTTAAAACTGAGTATGGCATCAGAAAAGTGAAGACGTAGTTTTTATGTAGTTATGTCGTTTTTTTTAGATTGGATTATAAATTGCATTGTAATTGTAAAATGGTGAAAGATAACAAAATACCCTTCAAAATGGTGACGTGCATCAGTTTTATTTTCTTTTTTATCTTTAATAGAGCAAAATAAATGTAGCAGAGTCAAGTATGGTATGTAGAAAACCTTCGTATCCTTTTTCCCTCTCATGATTTGCACCCAAATACTTGATAAGTTTATGGTGTAATTAATACTTTTGTCTTTTGTTTTGAAGAAATGTTCTAATAGGATTCAGAAAAATCCTATATTTTTACCCATGTTGTTCCTGATCGTTTCCAAGTTGCTTAAAGTTTGCTCTTTGATGGCCGAAATGTCGGGAAATATCTAAATATTTTCTAATTCCGAGTGACATTAGCTGATCAGATCAACCTCATTTTCTTCTGGATCTGCTGCTAATCGAATGCCAAGCCATAATAGTTGTGGATCTTTGCTGAGTTGAATCATTTTCTATCACCTCCAAGCATCTAATTTCCAACCTATTTGCAGTGACAGCAAGTTTATTCCGCAACGTCAGATCGGCATCTCGTCTGCATGTGAGGTGGGTGTTAGTTTGATATTATCAAGATTTGAGCATAATCTGAAAATTTATACATGGGGAATTGCATCGCTCAGCATTTAGTCCGATCTTGGACGAGAGGAAACATCTGTTCAAGTGTTCTTTGGCGAGGTTTCTCGCATAATTTGCAGAAGTTATGATGAATAAACCATGGTGTGGAGATGATCGGAGCTGTTATTAAGGTCAATTTCGACACATTATGGCAGAAAAATGCTTTCAGCTGATGGGGGACGATTGCAAATATTTCCAATGATGTCTGCAGGTCACAAGACATTCAATAAACTGTTATGCACATTGCAGGATGATGAATAATGCATGTGAGTATTGTTGCTATGGATATAATCAATTCTCTACACTTTTCATCAAAAAAATCCTGACACATGTAAACTACATAGACTTGTCCAACCATATGCGTTTTTTTTATCCCAAACTGGAGGCACACAATTGTATTGGACATCTTCAGATGTGCTAGCATGACATTTTCATAGTATGACAAAGCCATCTCCATGAAGATATGTTTAACATGGATTGGACTGGAAGATCTCCTGCTGTAAAGCTCTAACCTCAGCCCTGTTGAACATGATGAATGTGAATGCTGACTTCACCTCAGGCTTTCTCACCTCACCTACATCAGTACCTGACTTAACTAACATTCTTGTGTCTGAATGATCACAAATCTCCACAAGCAAAATCCAGTGGAACATCATCCCAGAAGAGCAGAAGATATTATGAAAAAAATAATAATAACCTTCAAAAAGCACATACAAATCTTATAGTCAGGTGTTGTAGAAATCTTTTTGAAAAAATAAGTTTAGGCCAGATTTACTTAGCATTAAAATAACTTGGGCCAATATCATCTAGCATCTACTTAGCATTCAGCCTTAATTTCAGCATTATTAATCTCATAATAAACAGTTTTTATGTAGAGATACTTAGTTATGAAACATAGTCAAGCTTAATGTAGGGCAATAAGCATAAAAACATATGGCACAATATAACCTTCACTTTTGCGCCAAGCAGTACGCGAGCTTTACGCATTAAACTATATATAATTAAAGTAATTCAATCTTTAGTAGCAGTAGTATGAAAAACACAAAATGGGAGGTGTAAATCAGTAGCACTTAGACATCGAAGACCAGAAAAACTAAATGTTTTAAAACTTTTTAAAAAGTATGGCATCAGAAAAGTGAAGACATTTTGCTCGGGTCGAAGGAAAACGATCGATGTTTTTAAACCGGGTATCGCAACAGATAAAATTATATAAATATGTAATTATGACAAGGAGGAGATTAGCGAGATTTCCAATAAAGAAATTGATGAATTATCCGAATATGCAAATGAGGTAAATGAGACTTTAAAAGTAGAGAAAGAATCTGGGAGAAATATGTAAATGATCAAAGTACAAAGGTTTTTAGATTGGATTTTGCACTTGCTAGAGTCAGTCGACTTGTGTTTGGGATGTGCCTCCTAAGAGCTCGTAGGACGTGATGAGTGACTGCCATAAAGCTGTTTTTCTCCTTTCTCACCCATGACTGAAAGCATCTTCATTTTGGTAAAGTTACATTTTTATATCAAGTGATAGCAAAGATCATTTTAGTTTTGTTTCACTAAACTATCTTGCTACTACTTTACCATTTGGAATTAGCATTTTAATGGTATTTACATGTTAACTAGCTAAACTAAAACAATATAACAAATCTAAAGCTTACTTTTTACGTCTAAGTACCTGGGAGTATAATTTACTAATAATTTATTATTTGTTGGTTATTTCAAAGTCTGAGCTGCAAGAAAAGGGAGTGTAAGCGACCTGCAAATGTGTCTTCTCAGAGACGGGCTCTGAGTTCCGACAGTGTCCACAAACGTTTGTCCATATAGCATATCTTATTCATAATTTAAAGTAGATTTATTTCCTATGAACTTGATATGAATCCTAAAATCTTAATGCATTTACTTTGTATTATTTGTAATATATTCTCTGGATAAGATGTAGTGTTCTATATAATCACTTAAGTAACCATATAAGTACATGATAGTATAAGCAATCTTCTTCTTCTTTCGGGTGTCACCACAGGAGATCATCCTCACTGTTCTTCTACACATATACACTTGCTTAGCTTATATAAGCGCATACTAGAATGCATTATAAATACAGCAGGCAGAGCTTGTATATACTCGTAGGCACTTTCATTTAAGTGATGTTGATGAATTTTTTTGTGATACCTTTTGATGTGGATCAGTGGCAGACACGGGTATCATTGCTGCTGCTGCTGATGCTGCTGCTGAATCGGGTTATTCAGGGTCCTTTTTTGTGCTACCTGTGCTAACCATGGGACAACGGATGACCCTGGGCAGGAATATGTAGTGAGATAAATGTACAGGACATGTGGAACTGCTATGTGGGGATACACAAGGTTGATGAAACCTAAAAGTGATAGACCATCATGAGAAGACGGGCGTTTGGCTACAGGGCAATCTGTCTATTCCCTCCGGTGTACGCACCTCCTATACAGTGGACTGATCGAACGCCGCCTGTTTGTTTTTTCTCCAACATCCATCATAGCGAAGACGACCCAGCAGTGCAACCTTGTTGGTCTCGGGACAAAAGCGTATATCTAGCCATTTCCTGTCTCCAATCGTCCATGCTCCCAACGGAAAACGGGAAGAAAATGAAAGTGTGTGTGGGAGGGGTTCCTTTTATTTTCCCCTGCATATTTCATTTGCTTCTGTGTCTGTCCTTATCACTTAATAAAACAGTTGAATATCAAAGGGTTGAATAATTCTTTTCATGCAATACATATATCTTTTTCTTTTTCTTTTTTGGAAAGGTTACAGCAAATTCCTTCCCAATTCTTTTCCCAGGAGCTTCGAATGATTCTATAAAAGAATCCTTTTCTCCAACCAGTCATTTATTTATTTATTTATTTGTTTGTTTGTTTGCTTATTTATTTATTTATTTTCCCCTAAGGAGTTTCTGGTGACCCGGAAGCAACGTCTTCGCCGGGATGCTCGCTTGATAAAAAAAAACAAAAAAAAAAAACGATTGTTCCTTTTCTGGGCTAGGAAATGAAATGCATTGCCTTAAATTATTTTCAAAGATGTTGCCTCAGGATTTGAGTGAAATTAACTGATAACATCCGACTCCTTCGCCTTCTCCTATAAATCGTTCGCTATACGCCGTCTCCCCGATCGAACGCCTCCGCGTGGTCGTTTCTTCTCTTTTTGTATTATTTTCGATTCTCATCATTTTCATCATCGTCACTGTGATATTTGTTTATTTATTTATTTATTTTTTGTATTTTTTTTCTCTGAATGCTCACCAACTCACAAGTTGCCACCGTATAGCCTGAGATAGTGCGTCGGCTCGTCCTCGTGTGAATGAGTGTTCGAGCCTGATATCATCGACACCATTTCCAACTCATCTGCGAGCTTCATCTGAGAATTTATACATCAGCCTTGCATCACTCAGCAACTGGCTGCAAATTGACAAATCAATAAATCATATCTGAGCTCTTATCAAAACACATTTCTGGCTGAAGTAATATCTCTGATTGGACTGAGGTCTGATTTGTGATGTGCAGGTCATGGGGAATTGCTTTATGTCTCCACTATGAGGTGGAGTCAAAAAGTTTTCAGACTAATGGTGGTAACTGGTGCTATTCAGACCATGTGGGTTACCACGTCTGGGATTTCATCACGTGATCAGGAAGACCTTCAACAAGCTCAACCCCCGAAAATGTCAAAACCATTTGACAACTTATGTATGATATTCGTCAAAAAACAATCCACATGATCTCAGATGATGATGATCTGCTCACCGTTTTGACACCATTGCGGAGATCCAGCGTGAATCGGAGAAGGTGCTTGAAGACTTACAGGACACGTTCCAGAAGTGGCAGGAATGCTGGGAGCGCCGTATTGCTGTGCAAAAGGACTATTTTAAAGAGGATGGTGTGAAAACGTAGATGAGTAAAGCCCTTTCTTGTACACAGAGCTTGCCTCAAATCTTTTTGACACCACCTCGTATCTCAATGGTGGGCCGTCAGACTTCAGGTAAGCAAAGAAGACCTTGCTGACCCTATCACAAGCAATTATTTACACTTTAGTATATTTTTGTCAATGAATATGTATTCAATTAGTAACTTTTACAATTTAAAATATCAGTTGTTAAGCTTTTTCTTGAACCATTTCTACTTTTGTGTTTTCTTTCCTGTAAAATTTGCACAAAAACGCACAATTTGCCTTCATTTCAAATCCCCAGGAAAACTTTAATGAATTTGAAAAAATTTACAAAAAACCTGGGGTCATTTCATGAGGGTAATATTGATGTTTCTGCAAGAGATGATGTTTCTTGTATTTCTAAAATATTGATGATTTCTAAAACCGATGCATCATAATGATGGTATTATGAGGTGGATTGATTCAGGTACCACTGAAGGCCTCGGTGTGAAATGTCCAGCCTGCCATTGATATATATTTATCCCAGGAAAGCTGATTAGTGGTAAAGTATGTTGTTTAATGCGTTATAGCAATCAAATTGTAATCAGTGTTTTCATAATAGAAGGTTTAAGGTACTAATATTAATCTATTCCTGCAAACATCAAGATCAGGACACAAACGAGGTAAAGAAACGAGGTCTATATGGAATCTCAAAGATGACATAAAAAAGAGGGGAAGTTCCCTTGACATGAAATTGGTGCTTGTTGTCATTTCATTGGAGCATTGCGGAGAAAATGAAGGGGTTCGTGCAAAAGTGTCTGTTGGGAATTAATCTTCATTGAACAATAAAGACAAAGATAGAAATATTAGAGATTTGTATTGCACAAAGAGAAAAAGCGTTCAGTGCAAGGTTTAAAATCCTGTCATAAATATTTCTTGAAAGCACATCAAACCTCATTAACGTGACGCTGCTTTTTGTCTGATTAACGCTGCAGCTCTTAACGATGGCCCTACGCCCCGCTTCCCTACGCCGACTAATAGCATGCTGCATATTCATTAGATACCTGGGGAAAACGTCTGGCTGGAAGAAAAAAAAATGCAATAGATGCAATGGACCTTCGCCTCACATGTAATTAATATTTTATATTCCGAGTGGATGAGGAGCAGGGAAAAGGGAAAGTAGGTCCTCAGGAATTGCTTCTTTAGCTGACTCTGGACTTTGGAGGGTGAATAATGGTGGGTAAAGAGTGGAGCGTGAGGAGGAGGAGGTGAACGAGGGCACTTTTTTTTTTTACCCCATTATTTACAGTTTACATTTTCTTCCACCTTTGGTAAGCTATAAAATGAATGATGATCGTCGACGCATATGCCTGCGCTCCATTTATTATAAAAATGACCACTCTGGGCTGCTGGATACACAAATCAAAACAGTGGGTAATATTGAGATGTTGAAACACAACATGGGGAATTTTCAATCAGGATTAGTTTATTATGTTATTTTTTGGACAAAAGTATTGGGACACCTGTCTCTTCCAGCTATGTGTGGTTCTTCCCCAGAACCACAGTAGCATGAAAAATTTACTACTTTTTACTAGGAGACACAAACCTGTTCCAGCATGACATTTATGCACAAAGCCAGCTCCATAGGTTGGAGTGAAAGATGATCGTCACTAGGTTAAGTAGGTAACCCTAGTTCCCTGAGGGAACGAGAGCTGTGTCAAAAATGCTTTGGGAACGCCTCGTGTTGTTCATGCTATGAATCACATGTAAAATATGGCCAATAGGCAGTCGTGGCGTCATTGGCGAAAACGCTTTGATAATAAGTGTCCAATCACGCCATATTGAGTAGTCCCTGCCTTGTGTGTCTGAGCACAAACTGCATGCAGGACAGAGGAGCCGGGAGTGGCTCTGATGTCAAGGTCGTAGAACCTGACAAAGGTCAGCAGGGTGGACCAATACAAAAAGACACAGACAAATGGCATCCACAATCCATCTACTGAGCGTCTGCTTATTAGCTGGGAAACCTTTCCTGTGAGGGCCATAGCGGACTAACAGCTGCTCCGACTTCCTCCACAGACTCGTCCTGTGGAGGTATGTGTACAGTGCTCGCACTGATTCGCATTGACGCGATTTTGCTTTTCCTGGTTAGGGGCTAGGAAAGGAGGAGGGCAGAATACCTGCAAAATGACAGGTCATGAGGGAGCCAAAGGCACCTTAGGCACATACCCCGGTTTGGGGTATAGTATAGCACTGGCCATGCCAGGGGCAAACTCCAGGAGAGACGAGTCAGCAGAAAGAGCCTGTAGGTCCACGACCCTCTTAGGGGAAGAGATTGCCAGGAGAAAGGTGGTCTTAACTGACAGATACCTAAGGGCCATGTCGGTCAAGGGCTCGAAGGGAGGCTCAGATAGAGCCACCAGCACAGCAGCCCAGTCTCACACAGGCACTCTGGGTTTGGTTCCCGGGCCTCAGCCTCCGGGTGCCGCATAGGAAACGTGTCATGTGGGGGTGTTTCCCCAGCAACTGCCCCACTGGCGGGGTACAATAAGCTGCGATAGCAGACACGTTAACCAACCCTGCGGCAAACTGTTCCTGCAGGAACTCCAGAACTGAACCAACCAGGCAGTTAACTGGGTCCAACTGGTGGTGCTCACAGATGCCATTTAGCGGCATACAACCTCTTTGTGGAGGGAGCTCTGGAATGGAAAATGGTCTCTACGATTTCAGTAGAGAGACCAGCTGCTAGAAACTGCACCCCCTCAGGGGCCCCAGCCACAGCTTCTATAACTCTGGGGTGGGCGAACCAGGGTTCCCCCTGCCTGTGAGAGGAGATCCCTCCTGGAAGGAATTTCCCAAGGAGGTCCCTTGAGAAGGGACAGCAGGTCCGCAAACCAAGGTCTGCCTGGCCACCGAGGTGCCACCAGGAGGAAACGAGCCCCCTCCTGGCGGATTCTCTTCAGAACTCCCAGGAGCAGCACGATAGGAGGAAAGGCGTACAGACGTAGCCTCGGCCACATCTGCACCATGGCGTCTAGCCCAAATGGGGCTGGGTGAGTGAGAGAGAGAACCAGAGGGGACAGTGCAAAGTCTGCTGAGTTGCAAACAGATCCACTCTGTAATATTACTGCCATATTTGCTCCACCACCTCAGGGTGGAGTCTCCATTCCCTGGGCCTCGACCCTTGCCTCAAAAAGGCATCTGCATTCCAGTTCAACTGGCCCAGGATGTAAACTGCTCTTAATGAGAGGAGTTTTCCTTGGGACCATAGGAGGGTCTGACATGCCAGCCTGTACAGGGGGCAAGACCGGAGACCCCCCTGGCGGTTGATGTATGAGACCACCGACATGTCCGTCAGGACCAACATGTGGCGACCTCTCAGGTTTCGGTGAAAGTGTTCCAGTGCCAAGAACACAGCCATAATTTTCAGGCAGTTTATGTGCCATGAAAGATGTGACTTGTCCCACCGACCTAGGGCGGAGCGGCCACTCATGACCGCTCCCCACCCCGTGCCTCTGGAACTGCCTCACAGTAAGTGACTGCTTACCTACTTTTACTCTCTTGTCTTCAGTGAGAATGACTTCGATCCGGGCAGGAGACAATTATGCCCACAACATGGTCGGGTCCCACATTACGTCCAAGAAGGTGGTTCTCTCTACTGGAGAAATCTTCTTTGCTATAGTTTAGCATGCGGATGCTCTGAAGCTGTATCGGGGCTAGAGCCGCATTCATGCACTTGGTGAAGGTGCGGGGTGAGAATGCTAGGCCAAATGGGAGGACCAGATATTGGTAAGCTTCACCCCTGAAAGCAAACCTCAGAAACCTCCTGTGAGAAGGAGTGATGGCTATGTGGAAATAGGCGTCTCTTAGATCTATCGTGACAAACCTGTCCTTGGACTTGATCTAAAACACGATCTCCTTGAGAGTGAGCATCTTGAATCTGAGCCTCTTGAGTGAGTGTTTCAAAGTGCGTAGATCTAGGATCGGCCGCATTTCGCCATCCTTTTTTGGAACAACGAAGTACTGGCTGTTGTAGCCTGACTCTCTGACCAAGGGAGGAACCACCTTAATGGCCCCTTTCCTTAGGACACAACCCGTTGAACCAGGGCGGAGGGGACCCGAACTGAATCGAGTAGCCCCTTTCTATTGTGTGCAGGACCCACCAAAATACATCTGGCAGGCCTTCCCAAGCTGCCAGGAAATCTCTTAGGGGTACCAGTCTCTCGAGGCTGGTCTCTGACCCTGGAGCAGTGCCCTGCAGCCGTTGGGGCCTCCAGAGAGGCACCGGGTCTCCTCCATCCGCACTGATCTTTCAGGTGTGAATGGAGGGAGCCCACGGGAGGGGAGGCTGCACTCTGAAGCACTCTTGTGGCAGAGCTAACAGCCTGGCCTTCCCCTCTGCTTGGAAGTCTGATCAGGGAGCCATCCTCTCGAGGCTGTATTCTGACCCTTTCAGAACAGCTGGAAATATCCGCTGCAGCTGTAAATGCTTCCCAATCAGGCCCGGGTCCCCTCCATCCCCATTCTGGATGGAAGGAGCCATAAGGTGGAGGGGGACTGCGCTCTGTGGAAGAGCTAACTTGAGAGGCCACTGACGGTTTTTTTTCACTTAGAGGACCACCCTCAGGTTGGCCGACCCCTTGGACTTGGGCTTAGCGCGTCACCGGGTGTCAACGCTCTGTTTCTGGGCACCATGACGCCAGGCCATGCCGTGCTGGGGCTGCACCCACTGAGCAGCCCATGAGAGCAATGGGGAAAGTACCACTGAAACGCTGGCGACGTATTTTAGACTCCTGGAACCTCTCGACTACCGTGCCTACCGTGTCACCGAACAGGCCCGAAGTAGCTATCGGGGCATTCAGTAGAAAAACTATGTCCCCGTCAGGAATCTCTGACAGGGTGAGCCACAGATGCCTTTTTGTGGCTACAAAGGCTGACATGGAGCGACTAACGGCCCACGCCGTTTCCTTAGTGGCTCTAAGGGTTAGGTCAGCAGCGCCTGCTAACCCCAGTATGCCTGCAACACACCCATAGTGTGAAGGCAGCCTGTGGCTTGACCTGCGTACTAAGGCTGAAGTAGCTCTCAACGGCTAAGTAGGCAACACCAAGGCCTTTAATGATGCAACACCTGGGGAGAGATAGCCAGCTAGCGTCTCTTTAACCCTGGGCATCTCCCCATAGCCGCACTCCTTAAACCCTACTATATTTGTGTATAGCAAATACAGGGGAAGGGTACGTGGTGCATATGGTTTCTCCCAAGACCTAGACACCTCTGAGGGGCACCTGCCATGCAGTTGGCTTTACAGCATTTTGAAGTGTATCTCTGTGACAGTTCGGCTCCAGTTCATGTTTCAGTTCATGTTTCCACAGATCACAATCCGTTAGTCTTCCTGCATCAAATGCGCAATACTAATCAGAGGTTGATGCGCTGATTGTGCAAGGTTTTGCTCTGGTCATCACCCATAAGAAAGGTACGCTTAATATTGTTGCGGACGCTCTTTCATGTAGCTGAAAAGGATTACATTGTTTTTTTTGTTTGTTTTGTTTTGTTAAATTATGTGAACCAATGTGGTAGGTTCACACTTGTGTGAAGGGGTGTTACAACCCGCAGTATTTTGCAGGTTGTATTGTATTTGTATGCAGTGTTTAATTGTGTGCCGGTGCCATCCCGAGACTCTAATCCAGGTCTTCGCTGCATTCCTGTGAACTAAAGCCACACCCTCTTCCCTTCTGATGACATTGCCATGAGGCTGCCTATAAAGTCCAGGGGAAGCTGGGATTCGGAAGCTCGCTTAGCCGATGCTTGTTTTGCTCGTTACTCTGGCCGGTTTTATGATTTCCTGTGACTGACCTAAGCCCGTTCTGACTCTGAGTTTACCTTGTCCCATTTTTGTACCTCACTGTATTATATCTGTAAATAAATGTACATACATATTTGTTGTTTTGTTCACTGGTAGTAGGGGTGAGGCTGCCATTTCTGTTGGGTGTGTTTGCTTCCTGTTTTTTGGTGAGGGAGTTAAGGAAGTGGTTTGTCTTTCTATTGGGTTTTATTTGTAGGCAGTTAGTGTTTGTCCAAAGTGCTTTTTGTTTATTATTTTGGCCTTGGTCCACCCTGAAGTCTGTCCCAGTGCTTAGTTTTGTACATACTTCAATATACTTTCCGTTTACGATACCCCAGTGTTTGTGTTTCCATTCCCCCATCACACTTTTACCAAATACACTTTCATCCACCTAATATATATTTACCCCGTGCCTTTAATCACGCTGTGCACCCCAACCCTAGACTGGGACATAACGACAACAGAAGCTGATGTTGCTCCCATCACGCTCCCATTTTGTAGCTTCCTGGTTTGCGCGTCGCCCGCCAATGACGTCATGACTGCCTATTGGCCAGATTTTACACGTGTTTCAGAGCATGGAAAACGCGAGGCATTCCCAAAGCGTTTTCGGTGCAGCTCAAGTTCCTAAAAGGGAACTCCAGTTCAGATAGAACTCTGAACTCTACAATTTTGAGAACCTCTTCAAGATGATATCTCCACAAGCACCAGTGACTTGTCCCACCGACCTTGGGAGGAGCAGCCACTCATGACCGCTCCCCACCCCGTGAGGGATGCATCCGTCGTTAGCGTTACGCAACGTCAAGGAGCTCCCAGGATGGGGCCTTGAGACTGGAAGGTAGGTTCTCTCCATACTTCTAAGGCCCCAGAAGAGATATTCTACGAGCAAATGTAGAATGGGGTGGTCAAAAAGTACATATCTTGTCATGTGTCCACAAAACCTGGTCATATAGTGTATTTCTTGACTGGTTTTTAGCCCCTGTTTCAAATAAAGATTTGCACTGGATCGCATGGCTGGTTCTCGCTCTGCCTTTTGGGAGATTCAAGTCACTTTATCCTAAGGGCTGTTTCAATACTTTAACTCAAGTGAACTTATTTAGATGAGCCCTTGGAGGCCCCAGGGAGCAAGTAAACATAAGCGTAGACTTCAGGAAAGCAACTTTTTTTTTTCTTTACACAGGCAGCAGTAACTGATGCAATTCCCCTTTCAGAACAGTAACACTGAATGAAGATGTTTATGGAAATACACAGAAACACAAAATTTATTTTTTTAACTGAAATGTTTTTCCCAGCAAGCTACAATTCTATTGGTCATTTGCTGGTATTATCTCATTCATTCACTTTCTCTTTTTTATTAGCTAATTATGGCCTGTTATGGCTGTATGTAGATCACAGAAAGTAAATCACCTTAAAATAGCAAGTTATATAAGTATACTTTGTCTGCAGTCCTTTACATTGTTTCTTTGTGCTTCCTTTAAATAGCTTGAGCAGAACATTTTGAAATCTTTACCTTGGAAAGACCTTCCTGATGCAGTAGAACTACCTTGTGTCTTGTTTATCTTCCACAGCTTCACCTTAGTTCAATTTGGCTGTTCCTTGCACAGTTTGAAGCTCCTACACAGCTGTTTATGTTTTAGCTAATATCTGTCTTTCAATCTACATATGATGTTTGAGATTATTAGCACCTGTTTGGTAGAATAGGTGAATCATACCCCTGACTCTGATTCAACAAAATCCTTGACTTTGTGCAAGCGTTAGAATTGAAAGCCAAAGGGTGGTCACACCAAATATTAATCGGATTTAGATTTTTCTTCCATTGGCTTGCTTTGCATTTTGCTAATTAATAAAAAACTAAGAATTAGTTGTTAAAAATTATTCTTACTTTTTTCTTTTTTAAGCAGGTCTGCATTTCAACTTTTGCACTGTACATTATATAGAAATATATCATAGACCGTTTTCTATGTGTATAATGCAATCCAATGAGCCAAAAGCTGTTCACAAGCTACCCCATCAATGCCTTTTCTTCACTCTAGCTAGCGCCTCATGCTGAGACCTTGCGTATAACAAAAAGCAGTGAAAGGAGCTATCTTGACAAAAAAAAAGGAAAAAAGTACAGGTTTATTCAAGCTCAGAACAGCAGCGCTAGAGAGTCGCGTGGAAAAAGAAGCTTGTCGATTTTCTTTTCTGATATGAAGGACGTTTTCTTCACGGGGGATGTCATTTCTTTGTCATTTTCCGGACGTCATTTCGACAGGGAAAAAAAAAACCTCTGCAATTACTGAAAGTTCTGTTTTGAAGTTAGAACTGAGTGTAAATGCTTAGTGAATGATTCAGATGGAGAAATATACAAAGTGTGCTACAAGTAGTTCACATAATGAATAATAGTTTGAAGAATGCTATTTTGCAATTTAATGCTGGAGAAACATTATTTGGTTTAATGGAACCAAAATGCATCTATTTTATTATTGGGTGGAAACCCAACACTGCTCATCACCTAACAGCAATTTATATATCCTTTATTGTTATTCTGCCATAGGGAGTCTTGTCACTACATATGCTCCTCAGGTCCTGAAGCTGTCTTCATTTGGAAACCATTTGCATCTGTGGCCATTTGCAATTGCAAAGAATTTATTTATTTATATATTTATTTATTTATTTATTTATTTATTTATTTATTTTAATGAATGGTTATTCAGAGTCACCAGACAAAGATGGAGTACCTTTTAAGTCTGGTACCTCTCAAGGTTTCTTCCTCATGCCATTTCAAGAAGTTTTACCTTTAAACTGTTCACTTTGGCTGACTCATTAGGAATAAACTTATTCATTCTAAAACTTATTTTTGCAATCTATTTATTTCTGTAAAGCTGCTTACGGGCAATGTCCATTGCTAAATGGGCTACACAAATAAAATAGTAATAGTAAATAGTAACAAGTAAAAAGATTTGATTTGATTTAATTTCCACAGTGAAGCATGGTGGTGTTTGCATCATAGTCATAGATACCCTTTAGCTACTCTTGACCACTCAGTTTCTTCCGGGTTGTTGCCAGAGCTGTATCTCATTATATACCCATAGTCACACTAGCTCTTTTTCTTTTTTTAGTTTTGATAGTCAGAATTTCAAAGCAGTAAAAGCTATTAAAAAGATAATGGAGGGAGAAAATAATTTTCAAATGACAAGAATTAAAAAAAACATAATAAATGTTTAATGGCTGCATCAAATAAGGAATAAAGCAATTGGAAATATGATGTTGTTGGAAAATTTTGAAGGATACTATGATGAGATGAAGCAGTGTTACTTGTGCCAAAGGTAATACCACCATGTCATTTTAATTTATTAATTTTACCACAACAATTGAACAATAATAAGGTGGATTTGTTTAAGACATGTCTTTTTAGCATGGATATAAACCTGGGATATGAAGCTGCACAATTAAGAAAAAAAATTAGAATAATAAACACTTTCCAGTTCACCAGTAATGGGGCAGACATGTGTGTACAGACACATACACACATACATACATACACACACACACACACACACACACACACACACACACATATATTAGGGCTGTCAAAATTAATTCTAGTTTTCAAATTCAATTTAATGGCACAAATTTTATTAACTCACTATTAATGCAGCACGCAATTCTGTTTGACCATTCATAAAATAAATAAATAAATATAAAACTGATGAAATTAAAACCTTAACACAACACACATTTACTCACGACACCCTTTCTTTAATCGGATATTAAAAAAATAATAATAAGGCACTACCCCGGAAAGAAATTTTGAATCACTAAACATTTGTTTTACTGATGCGCCAAGTTTTAAATCAGCACCAAAATCACTATAATGCACACATCCGGCAATTAAAACCGTCCGTGTGGAAAAATAGCCAATATTCTGTTTGTTGATTTCCGTCATTTAAAACACCATACTTTTTTATGCTGTATGTTGAGTTTGTTTTCACTAATGATAAACATAACATTTGCATAAAGAATCCATATTTGTTCATGTGCATGTTGGTTAGAGTATTAAAAACTTGTAAAGTGTGAATATATGTATTTTCTTTTTTATTTGTTTATTGAAAATAATTTTAAGACCCTTTTATTATCCAATAGTGATGCACTTTTGATTTTTTGTTTTACTGGTTGTAGATCCCAGGATGCTTTTTTTTTTTTTTTTTTTTTTTTTTTTTTGTGTGTGTGTGTGTGTATTCCTTTTAATGGCTCAGTGCAGACACACAATGCAGCAATGGAGATTTGTTAAACCAGCACAAGGACCCTTTTCACACACACACACACACACACACACACACACACACACACACACACTCAACACACACACACACACACACACACAGCAACACAATCTCAAGTGTATTAAACATATTAAATCCAAAAAAGTACCTAATATGAATATGTTGTCAGTTTATTCCACGCTTTTATTTATTTATCTTGCCACAGGAAATTGTAGAGATTACACGCTTTCTCATCACTGCCTTGTGTTTGCATAGTACATCTTGGACTTTCGGTTTTGACAGTGGAGTAAACAAGCTTTAAGTGCCCACTGAATAGTCTTGTTTTCAGACCTGTTGTTTAGATGTCCATATAGATGGCTATACAAATAAAAATTAATTGAATTGAATTAAAAGATTTTTTTGTTTGTTTGTCTTCAAATAATTAGCGAGTATTGTTTACCAATGAAGCAAAAAAAAAATGTGTGTATTCTACAGTCAAATTTATCTAAGTGCTTGTTTGATGTTTGTATTATTATTCACTTACATTTTTATTTGTATAGCACTTTTAGCAATGGACATTGTCTCAAAGCAACTTTACAGAGATAAAGGGTTTTAATGTTATGTAAAGTATTAGTTTTGTGCCTATCAGATTGTTCCTTATAATTTTAAGTTTATCCCTTTCACAATGTTTGCATCTTAAAGAGATGTATTTGTGATAAGTTGGCTCCTATCATATTTGGGTGTTTTCAACCTTGCAGTTTTTAGCCACCTAACTTAAGATGAAAAGACATGACTGGTTATCTCATATAGCACCCGACTTTTCATGTTTTCCTATAAAATGGTTAGCAGGTTTCTTGCAAGTGGTTTGCTTTCATACACTGCTCTGTTTTATTATAACTTTGTGAAGATTATTGTCATTAGCATTGAAAGAGTTGTTTCACCCAGAGACCTGCCTGCCTGTTAGGTCTCAAGTGTACTGTAGGCAAACGGTAATAATTACCTCCAACTGCAGACATTTTATGCTTCTTTAAAGTCACACTCCAGCAATATTAGCAAATCGATGTGGTGCTGATGTATTAGCTAATGATGTGGTGTGAAGACCAGAGGCCTCTACACAGAAAGGTAATAGATGTAGCCATGTAATAAAATGGTTTAAATCTATTATTAATGGTGGTATATTTGGATTAACCAATTTGACACAAATTTTCTTTTGAGTCTGTTGATTGGTTAGATTCATTCATAGTTTCATTCAGAGACTCTTTCTCTTACATCAGTGCAGGCTAGTTGTTATATTTTATAGTATATTTTATATTTTGCTAGTAAATTATGGCGTGCCACAAGGGTCAGTTCTAGGACCCCTGCTTTTCACAATATACATGCTTCCGTTAGGAAATATTATTAGAAGGCATGGAATTAGCTTCCATTGTTATGCTGATGATACCCAGCTATATATCTCATCTAAACCAGGCGATACAGCTCAGTTAGCTCGGATAACTGAGTGGATGACCCATAACTTTCTGCTATTAAATTCTGATAAGACGGAGATTTTGCTCATCGGCTCAAAAACTAGTACACAGAAGCTCCAGCATCTCAACCTGCATTTAGACAGATGTTCTGTAACTACTAGTTCAACGGTAAAAGACCTGGGAGTTATTTTAGACAGCAACTTATCTTTTAAAAATCATATCAACCAAGTTACAAAAACAGCCTTCTTTCACCTTAGAAATATTTCTAAGCTAAGAAATATGTTGTCTATATCTGCTGCAGAGAAGCTCGTCCATGCGTTCATGACCTCCAGAATAGACTATTGTAATGCATTACTAGGTGGATGTCCTGCATCATTAATAAACAAGCTTCAGTTAGTTCAGAATGCGGCAGCAAGAGTTCTTACTAGGTCAAGAAAATACGATCATATAACCCCAATCTTATCGTCCCTACATCGGCGTCCTGTTAAGTTTCGAATAGACTACAAACTACTGCTTCTCACTTATAAAGCACTAAATGGTTTGGCTCCCATGTATCTCTCCAGTCTTTTAACATGCTACAATCCGTCACGCTCCCTGAGATCTCAAAACTCTGGGCTTCTAGTAGTTCCTAGAATAGCAAAGTCCACTAAAGGCGGTAGATCATTCTCACATTTAGCTCCTAAACTCTGGAATAGTCTTCCTGACAGTGTTCGGGGCTCAGACACACTCACCCAGTTTAAGTGCAGATTAAAGACGTATCTTTTTAGCAAAGCCTACACATAACATACGTCTCACATCATAACCTTGTGCTCCAGAACATCTGATCACATGCACATTATCAACTTGTGCTGTTAATATCATGAACAGCAGCTACGCTAATTGCTCTCCACTGCTTCTCTTTCTCTCCCCATCCCGAGGCTTTCTGAGGTTTGGCCAGCTCCAGTCACGTCCCACCTCGTAAAGATTATGGACCTATGGATGATCATGGAGAAGTAGATGCCGAACTCGCAAACATCCCGAACCATCTACAGACGTACGAGTGCCAATTGGATCCCACTACATGTGTGGCATTGGACCTCCTGGAGTGTTTAAAGGCTCTGGCATGGAGAAGCTGATGCTGGATCTATGATGATCACAAATGTTGAGCTCAGTAGCTCCTACTTTTATACCAAAGACTGTAGAAAGAACATTTACTTATAATCTTATACTCCAGTACTCATGTTAGTTCTCACTCTCCAGTGTTCTGTATTGTTGAAAGATTTATGATCAAACTCTTGATGTCACCCAAATGAGGATGGGTTCCCCTTTTGAGTCTGGTTCCTCTCAAGGTTTCTTCCTCATAACATCTAAGGGAGTTTTTCCTTGCCACTGTCGCCACGGCTGCTCATCAGGGATAAATGCACACCATTCACCTTGACTGTTGATTTCTGTAAAGCTGCTTTGAGACAATGTCTGTTGTGAAAAGCGCTATACAAATAAACTTGACTTGACTTGACTTGACTAGTCCGAGAAGCACATATTGCTTATTTTTTTAGTTTTTGTAATTTCCTTTTTTTGGCTAACAAATTTGATTTCCACGAATGGTCACATCCCTGGGAATTGCAGCACCGATTAGCGCTGAAAACTCCCAAAAAGATGGGTCTCTGAGTATAAAGGTGCATCAGAGAATCCAGATAAGAGCTGAGATAAGCAAAGGATGTTGTGTTGTTGGTTTTCTAGGATGTGTGTCAAGCAGAAAGTTGCTAGGAACTGAATTTCTATCTGTTCTCCCCTGCTGTGAACCCCCACCATTGTACACCCCATTGTTGCCCATGATGCTTTGTATGAGCAGGTAGTTTGGGCATACCTCTACAATCTTTCCAGCAGTATAACTGTGTCTAGCTACACTAATTTCGATTACACTTGACTGCATTATCTCTTGCAATTTCTTAAAAATCTTTAGGTTTTCCAGTTGTTATAGATGATACATGGCTTTTGGTTAAAAGTGAAAATGGTTATGGTTTAAATAAAGGGAACAAATTCCAAACATACTGCTCCTAATCAATTATACATCCATAAAAGTATGACATGAGATGTAGAACTTTACTCTGGTTTTGTCTGAATGATAGCAACAAAATAAAACTGTCATTCAGGGGTCATTCTTGCAATTGTACAGTGGTGGATGCAATACACAAACCATGTAGTTGAGTTAAAGTAGAGATACAGTAAGTGAAATGTGACTCCAGTAAAAGTAAAAGTGTCCCTTTAAGCTTTTATTCGACTCCAAAACTATTTGCCTTCAAATGTACTTAAGTATCAAAAGTACTACGATTTATTATAGCTATAATGTTCCTATTATCATTTTTGTCACATGATTTCTACTTGATCAACTCAGTTTATGTAAAAAGACGCTAATGTGACTCTCAGCACATCAGTTTAATAATAGAACAATATTAATGAATCAAACTGATTGATATCTATTAAAATGATCATGAGCCCAAAACCTTCTTTTTAACTACTTCAAAAAAAGCATGCAAACAAGGCCATGGGTGTTGTGGCGAGTTCGAGTCTGGAGTTTCTTCCATTATTTATTTCTCTCAAAATGTTCTGCTTGCTGTTGAACTGATGCTGAACTGTATGTTGGTGATCAGTAGCCAAGCGCCAAAACAAGTTCAAAACATAGTGTGCATAAAGATACACAAAAAAAGCCACTTACGTACAGTAACGAATTATATTCACTTCCTTACTGTCCACCGCTCCAAGTGTAATTGTTAGTAAATTGATGGAAGGCTGTATAATAGGAAGAAAACACCCCAAAAAAGTCTGTTCATTGAAAAATAATAAAACTCAGCCTTAGAATGGTTGTTCATACAGCATTATCATTATCCATGTTTGTTTTGCTGGAACAGCACTTCCTGGCAGACCTAAACACTGCAGAACAATACAATACAAGGACAGAAGTATTGGAACGCTTGACCTTTTCAGCCATATGTGGTTCTTCTCATTTACATTTACACCATTTGGCAGACGCCCTTATCCTTACATTTTGTCTTTTTAGTTTCTTTATAAAATAGAAAAGAGTTGAGGGCATTGATTAAGGGCCCAGCGGTGGCAGCTTGGTGGTGCTGGGATTTGAACTCATGACCTTTTGATCAGAAGTCAAACATTTTCACCAAAGAGTGACCACTTCCTTTATGCTTTGTCTCCACAACGTTGGAGGCATATAGATGTATAGGAGGATTTCTTTGGATGTGCTAGTGTAAAAATTTCACTTGAACTAGGAAACCCAAACCTGTTCCAGCGTTGACAACGCCCCTGTGCACAAAACCAACTCCATGAAGATATTCAACCTTGAACACTTTTGGGATGATTTGGAACGCTGACTGCACCCTAGTCTTCCTCACTTCACCTCATCAGTACCTGATTTTACTAACACTCTTGTGTCTGAATGTGCACAAATCTCCACAAAATCTAGTGGAACTACATCTTTCCAGAAGATTGAAGGTTATTATAGGAGCAAATGGGAACTAAATGTGAAATGGGATGTTCAAAATGTGCAGAAAGTGTATTTGTAGTTAACAGAAGAACCTACTGAGGAGCCCTCCTGCCCAATTGTGGCAATCCATAACAACAACAAAAAACTTTCTGAAAGTGAATAAAGTTATTAATCTCAGTGACACTGCATGTTCTTTAACCTACTGATCCCAAAATGTCAATTGGTTTGCTGCTTCAGTGAGGAATAATCTTCACAGTTGGGAAGGAGGATATCCCAAAGACCTCCGGTCAAGCCGCATTCACAGTGTCATAAATCTTCATGACTACATCATAAGCCCCAAACAGATCTCAATTCCCCAGAGAGGAGCCGCTCTGATGTCTTCAGTCATATTGACCCCGGAGTTGTGGATTGAGGAACGGCCCGTCCTTGACAGAGATAAATGAGAGTGAATTGTTCCCTTTGCTTGTGTTACAGGCCAAACCGGAGCATCAGGGGACGATTTGAGGGCTGAGCTGATTAATATCTACTTGCTCCATCTCATAGTCTGCCCTCTCATGTGCCCATGATGAATTTGTTACTGTGTGGGTATTGGAAGATGTGAACACTTTTTGTTTTGGTTTTTGTCACTTCATTTTACAGATTCATTCCAAAGTATTTATCTAATATCAAAAATGAAACAAAAAAAAAAAAAAAAACAAGAATAAAAAAATGCTGTGAGAAGTAATCAAGGGGGCCAGGCACCAGCTGGCCAGGCGCTTTAATTATGCTAGAAATAATCGTGATTATAAATTATGCTGATCTACTAAGTAAACAGTTTTTTTTTTTTTTTTTTTTTTTTTTGCAATACGGTCAAAACTGAACTGTCACAGATTATCCTCTCACAACGAGAGTTGCATGTCGGCTCACAAAACTGTAGCACACCTCCGTATTTTGAGTGTTCAAGTAGCCATGTGAAAAGGTTTTTTTACTTTTAACATGTACATTACAGCACAGTGGACAGCGAGAGCAGAGGGCAGAGAGAGTTAAGGGTTTTACTCTGGGGCATCTTGGCGATACTGAGGCTTAAAACCTCTACCCTCCGATCAGTAACCCAGAGCCTCAACCACTGAGCTACCACTTCCTCTGAGATACATTATATTGGGACAACTGACTTTTCCATCCATCATTATTTTTTCCCAAATTGTTACCACAAATTTGAAGGCACTTAATTGTATAGGATGCCTTTGGAGGCAGAAGTATTAGATTTTTCCTTCACTTGAACTAGGAGACTCCAACCTGTTCCAGCATGACAATACCACTGTGTACAAAGTCAGCTCTTTGAAGAACTGCTTTACATGTTTTGGAGTGGAAGATCTGCTATAGAGCTCTTACATCAACCCTATAGAACATGATGAATGTGAACACCGACTGCGCCCCAGATCTCCTCACCTCACCTACATCAGTATCTGACTTTACTAACACCCTTGTCACTGAATGAGCACAAATCTCCACGAGCACACTCCAACATCTAGTGAAACATCTTCCCAGAAGAGTGGAGGTTATTGTAGCAGCAAATGAAGACTAAATGTGAAACGATATGTTCAAAAAGCATTTACCAATCTAATGGTCAGGTGTCTACAATATTTTGTCTGTTTAGTGTACATTACAGCACAATAAAATTCTTTCTTTGCGTATCCCAGTGGTGTTAGGAAGCTGTGGTCAGAGTACAGGGTCAGCAATGATACAGCATGTTAATGTGTCTTATTGTCTACAGCTGTTTATCTTTTGAGTTTGTGCTTAAACACCCCCTTTGTGTCCATCTGTCTCTCGCAAAATATTACATTAAATTTTCATTGTACCAATTTGTTTCATGTTCCTGCTTCTTGATCTTGTTTGTTCTTGCTAGTGCCACTGTTTGCTAATCACTCATCTTTGGCCTGTTATTTATTATGTTTGTGCTTGCTAAATTGAACTTGTCTTGCCTGTTTAATTCAGAATAAAAAGTCTAAATAAAATGTCCTAAACTCTATCAGAGAGACTGACTTACATTTCAATATATTTCTGTGCATAAAAAATGATTAAATTGCTCCCAGCTGTCTATTCTTTTCATTTCTTAGAGTTTCTCTAATCGAGTGCGAGATTACGTTGGAGTTCACGTTGGAGATTCAGCTTTACATCACGTGTTGCCGAGGTCAAAGGAGTCTGCTTTCAGGCCTGCAGAATTAGCAGTGTGAGTACATACAATAAGAATGAAGCTGTACCTTTTAACCAATCAGATTTCAAGTCAGTGACAGCAGGGTCGTCTAGCAGGCGTACAATAACGAGGGGAGTGGTAGCTCCAGTGGTTGAGGTGCTAGGATACTGATCGGAAGGTCGGGGGTTCAAGCCCCGGTTTTGCCAAGCTGCCACCCTTGAGCAAGGCCCTTAATCCTCTGTGCGCTCTGACCCCAGCTTCTGAGCAAGCTGGGATATGTGAAGAACGAATTTCACTGTGCTGTAATGTATATGAGACAAATAAAGGCTTTTTGTCTGCATTTTCATGTGTTTTGATTAATCAAAGCTCACAACCTGCAACTGTAACAAACTGCACAAGCTCAAATATATTTGAGTGAATTTAATAGCTGATAGAGGAGAGGAAATTAATTTGGTCTCACTTTCAAAGATATTTACAAGAAAAGCTGGACATCATGAGAAACGGTCGGCCAAAACAGTTGTTTAAAACAGTTGTTAAGCTTTTTCATGAACCGTTTCTCCTTTTGTGTTTTCTTTCCTGTACAATTTGCACGGAAACACACATTTACCCTCGTTTCAAATCCCCAGAAAAACCGCAATGCACAAAAACATGCACAAAAATGAAGGGAAAACCAGGGATCCTTTTATGAGGTTAATCGATGCTTCTGCTAGAGATGATGTATAAGACTTGTTGATTGTGTTCATTGGGTTTCCTGCCCAATTAGTAATGGCATTCATTCTCACTGTATCAGATTCCTGTCTGTGATGCAACGCTCGGTTCTACTGCATTTGTCTATAATATTGATTGTTTCTATAGACATGGCGTCATAATGATGGTATTAGGAGGTGAATTGATTCAGCTACGACACCACTGAAGGCCTAGATGTGAAATGCACGGCTCGCCACTGTTATTACATGACACCAACACTCTCTTGATCGGGATTTGTTAAAATCAGTTAATTTTGTTTTGTTTTGTGTTTGTTTAACTGGCAAAAACCACCTGAGGCTTTTACTATTGAAAGAACAGATTTATCCCATCAGCTGCCCTGACCAAGGTGCTGAAGTTTACATGACCATTATGACCCCAAACTGGTCCCAGACAGAAACCTGTGTATTTTATCACCGGCCTATGTATAAAAAACAGCTGTACTGTACTTTATAATTGCTCCTCTTACAGACTTTGATCCTTGTCATTTGCACTACCATGGCACTTGCCTTGTACTTCATTCTCTACCTTGCTGTATAATTACTATGTGATCTCTTGACATTTTACCTCATTTCTCTGCAGAACACACGCCTACATATAAGCAGCTCTTAACTTACTACTTAATACCTACACTTTTTAGAGAACAATATTTATTGTATGCATATGTCCAGTATACACAGTATAGATAGATTTAAACAACAACTGTGTTTTTTCTTCATAAAAATCTGCTAACATTAGAAAGTCCTATTTAAAAAATTTGCTCATGAGTTTGGAAGCTGTATGTTAAAAGACATATCAATATCAACCTCGATTCATTGGGTTCGAATCAATATTGGTGATGAGCTTCTCCGATATATTTGTGAAAGAAAGTAAAATCTATGAATGAACACATACATATGTGAAGACTTGCAATTTGGGGGGGGGGGGGAAATGGCACCCTGTGCAAGGAGTTGCTTTTATGTGTGTTTATAATAACCAATGCACTGCTATGCAGCTGCTGCATGGCTGAGCTGCATTACTGGAATATGTAACGCATGACAAGCTTGAGGAATGCAATGAGGTGATCACCGTTTATTCATCATTTTGACTTTTTCAGCTCTTGGTGAGGTTTGAGATTTATAGATTCAGTTTATTTTTTATTTCACCTTGATTTCACCATTGAAATCAATGATTTATATAAGAGAGACTTGGCCAAGGTAGAGGCCATGCAAAACGCAATATTAAAGAACACACATTACAATTAATATGCATACTTACACGAGCGGTCTCTTACCTAAATCAACCACCTCCTTCACCACATCCTTTATATGTGTCAACTAATATAAATGAATTCATATTTGAATCAAATTTAAAGTGAATCAGCAATGCTATGAATACGCTTGATAATGTAGGCCTAGGACATCACAGAAACTATTTCCTTCTTTATTACAAGAGAGGCATCTCCAAGGTAGAGGTCATGCAGCACTCAATATTAAAGCACACACATTACAATGAATATGTATTTATAATGAACAACCTTCACAACAGGTCTCTTACTAAAATCTAAATCAATCACCTGCCTCCTTCACATTCTTCGTGGTATCTTTAAATGTGTCAACTAATATAAATGAACTCATATTTAAATCAAATTCAAAGTGAATCAGCATTGCTATGAATACACTTGATCATTTAGCCTAGTTAGCATAAATGTGAGTATGTAGAACATCACAGAAACGGAAAAATCAAGCCTAATGTTTCGGAAAACAATCTTCCCAAATTCTAAAGTAATTAAATGTTCTTTACATTAAGCTTAAAAAATAAATAAATAAATAAATAATTTGGGAAAAATAGCTATAAAAAAAGACTTTTTAGCCTTGATACAGCACACCTGGAGCAGAGAGGTTTAAGGGCCTTGCCCAAGGGCCTGGTAGAGGTGCTGGGGCTTAAACCACTAACATTTCAATCAATAACCCAAAGCCTTAACCACTGAGCTACAATTCATATTAAAAGAACATGAGGTTTTTAATGAATAGTAAAGATTAATTGCTAAACTGCTGACTTATAATTAAGTAAGAAACTCAGTCTTCATCAACAACTGTGATGAAGAGGTTCAACCAGTACACTGAATGTAGCTGAAACATGAATCATAATAAAAATGTCAGTGACAGACGAGTTCATTAACATTGTGTAATGAAGGTATTCAAATGGTGTATTTTGAAATAGATAAATAAATAAATGCAATCTAGAACACCCGCAAATCAATGAAACAGAGAGAAAAATTGTGGAAATAGAAAGAAATGACAATAATTTCTCTTAAATTAGTAATTAAAGAGGAGTCAGGAAGGTGGTGGGTGTGGAAGTGTTATCACTAATAAAGAAAAGAGAGATGGGAAGGACGTTAACGATAAACGGTGGATCAGGCATCGGGTGTGTTTCCTCTTAATTTGCGTAAATCACCTCGAACCACTTTAAATACGGAATTAAGTAACTATAATGTTTTGCACCAAACTGTGAGCAACAGTATGGTTTCATGCCGAGGAAGAGCACCACAGATGCCTTATTTGCTTTAAGAATGTTGATGGAGAAGTATAGAGAAGGACAGAAGGAATTGCATTGTGTATTTGTGGATTTAGAGAAGGCGTACGACAGGGTGCCAAGAGAGGAGTTGTGGTATTGTATGAGGAAGTCAGGTGTGTCAGAGAAGTATGTGAGGGTGGTGCAGGACATGTATGAGGACAGTGTGACGGCAGTGAAGTGTGCAGTAGGAACGACAGACTGGTTCAGGGTGAAGGTTGGACTGCATCAGGGATCGGCCCTGAGCCCTTTCCTGTTTGCAGTGGTGATGGACAGGTTGACGGACGAGGTCAGACAGGAGTCTCCCTGGACTATGATGTTTGCGGATGATATTGTGATTTGTTGTGAGAGTAGGGAGCAGGTTGAGAAGAGCCTGGAGAGGTGGAGATATGCGCTGGAGAGAAGGGGAATGAAACTCAGTAGGAGTAAGACAGAATACATGTGTGTGAATGAGAGGGAGGGCAGTGGAGTTGTGCGGTTGCAGGGAGAAGAGCTGGAGAATGTGGAGGAATTCAGGTACCTGGGGTCAACAGTGCAAAGTAATGGTGAGTGTGTTAGAGAAGTGAAGAAAAGAGTGCAGGCAGGGTGGAGTGGGTGGAGAAGAGTGACAGGAGTGATTTGTGATAGTAGGGTATCTGCGAAAATGAAAGGAAAAGTTTATAGGTCTGTGGTGAGACCTGCGATGTTGTATGGATTAGAGACAGTGGCATTGAGTAAAAGACAGGAGGTGGAGCTGGAGGTAGCAGAGCTGAAGATGTTGAGGTTTTCGTTGGGAGTGACGAGGATGGATAAGATTAGAAATGAGTTTATTAGAGGGACAGCGCATGTAGGATGTTTTGGTGACAAGGTGAGGGAGGCGAGATTGAGATGGTTTGGACATGTGCAGAGGAGGGACATGAATTATATTGGTAGAAGAATGCTGAGGATGGAGCCACCAGGTAGGAGGAAAAGAGGAAGGCCAAGGAGGAGGTTTATGGATGTGGTGAGGGAAGACATGCAGGTAGTTGGTGTAAAAGAGGCAGATGTAGAGGACAGGGTGGTATGGAGACAGATGATCCGCTGTGGCGACCCCTAATGGGAGCAGCCGAAAGAAGAAGAAGAAGAAGAATGTTTTGCACCAAATGTCTTGAGCAAAAAGTCTATAATGAAAATGAAATCTAATATGCAGAATATGGCCAAAAATATTTGGAACAACTGACTTTTCCAGCCATGTAAATAGTGATTATATTGGACTATGCATTGGCACCAGAATCCATTATAAGTATATATAATTTGATATGTTTATTGTTATCTTATTTTATATCAGAGATGCCCAAAAAGGGTGCAGGGGGTAGTGTATAAGAATCTGTATATAAGAATAGGGGAAAAAATGCCATTGATACAGAACAAAAGTAGATATAAGCAAATTAGACATCATGTACATGTAATTTTATATATATATATATATATATATATATATATATATATATATATATATATATATATATATATATTACAATAAATGTGTAGCATTTGGTATCATGCAACTAGAGGACCAACAGATGCAAATGCAGGTAAATACTCAATTAATTCTGCAGTAAACAAATTCAAAAGAGATTCAAGATTTTTATTTGACACAAATGAATTGAACAGGTAGTAAAAACAGGTAGTAAAACTCAGTCAAGGAACAGAAACAGGTCAGGTGATCATCTAACAGTATTATCAGGGCATGAGACAGGTAATTGAAAACAGGTCAAATATATATATAAAAAAAAAAAATTAGTTTAAACTTCATGATCTTATGATAATGTCAGTGCTAAAAAAAAAACATAGGAACTGAGCAAATACTTCACAGTTCGTATGTGAACTGGAGTCTCATTATATAGGGTGTAAATGTGTGTATAAATAATTGTGCGGAATCAGAGCGAGGCAAAGTGTGGGAAATGTGGTCCCTGGTAGCCATGTTAGATAGTCATTGGAAATGTGAGTTGTTAATATTGAACACCATATATTATAGCATTTTTAATCAAATGTGCTTATTTTTACACAAGCATAATTAAATGAACAGGGGGTAATTATTAATTGTTTAGTGACGTGAATTGTTTCCAGATCCCAGTTTAATCTGAAAAGTTCATACACTTGATCACACTAATGAAGCTCTTTAGGCAAAATGCATATTCATAATTTACAGTTAATTCCAGCACGAGTCTCGGGTTTATCTATAGGCTTAACGTTGTTGCCATGCAAGTGCCTCCTGCTTTTAATAAAGCACTCAATTAGAGTCTCATTACGATCTTAGGGTGAGCTGGTATATTTATTCCAGTGTATATTTAGGTTCCTTTTTTTAATTGCTATTCTGAAGAACTGTAATAAAAGAAACATAAAAAATGTGTTTGCATGAAAGTGTGTGTCACTGCCATTTTTATAACTTTGTCGTGCATTGAAGAAGGAAACAGAGGCAGATGCAGGTCAACACAATTCACACAAATCTGAATAATACAAAAAAAAGGTTCTAAATCCCAAAGGGAGGCAAAGGTCAGGGCAAAACATTAGCATCTAGTATCTGGACTTTTCTCTCTGTCTACATTCCTTCATTTTGCTAATTTCATGCACAACTGAAACTGGCCTGGCACGCCTCAGTGATACAGTGTACTTTAATATCAGCACATGAACAATTTAATGACAATGTGACACTTTCTTCATGGAGCTGGATTTGTGCACAGGGGCACAGTCATGTTGGAACAGGTTTGGGTCTCCTAATTCAAGTGAAACAGAGACATTCTGTACAATTGTGTGCCTTTGTGGTAACAGTTTGGGGAAGAACCGCATATGGGTGGAAAAGTCGGGTATCCCAATACTTTTGGCCATACAGTGTATTTCTATTTCTTATTCACAACGTACTCATGGGTTCCCTGGTGGTCTAGTGGTTAGGATTCGGCGCTCTCACCGCCGCAGCCCTGGTCAGGGAACCAAACCCAGCCATTAGGGTTGCACAAGCCAGTGCACTCTTAGTGCCGGTCCCAAGCCTGGATAAATGGGGAGGGTTGCGTTAGGAAGGACATCCAGCGTAAAAACATGTGCCAAATCAAACATGCGGATCACGAATACAGATGATCCGCTGTGGCGACCCCTAATGGGAGAAGCCGAAAGAAAGTTTTATTCACAACGTACTCATACTGAACATCCTGTAGTGTTTTTATTCTTCCACACCTGTAGATTATTGATTCATAGCCCCACTTTCCTGCCGAAGAGAACAGATTCTCTTTCAACCCAAGCTTTCTCCCTTATCTTTTACTCAGCCGGGTTTTCCCTTTGGCAATTTCCTCAAGGAATCTAAACCAGATCAACACTGTTTCCTCTCAGCACTGTTTGTGCTTCTGTTCAAGTAAACACGGGACTTTTAATGTTACAGGTCTAAAAAACGGATGCTAGTGATACTACATGCAGTAGTAAGTAGTGGTACTACACGCAGTAGTAAGTGGCTAGTGTGCCCTATTACTGATAGGGTTAGGGTTAGGGTTAGCGCACATGTCGCCAGCAAGTCCAGAAACCGTTAATCAAGATGGCACACAACAGTGTTGTGCATGGAACAGCATGTGGTGATGAAGTTCCTTGTGAGCGAAAGCGTAAAAGCCGCGGTTATCTACAGCAGACCTCAAGCACAGTAGAGTGATAAGACGCTTAGCTGCAGTAAGACATTTGAATGGTATAATTGTTTCAGAGATGATCGTCCATCAGTACCGATTCCGGAAATGTTGGTTCCCTGATGACGAAGTGAAGCAGGCTGTCCTAGGATGGTTCAGGCGTACTGACAAATCTTTCTATGCTAAATCTGTCCAGGCATTAGTTACACGATGGGATAAGTGTATATATTGCACACCTACACACACACAGACACACACACACACACACACACACACACACACACACACACACACACACACACATATATATATATATATATAAAGCACAGTATTATGGCTACAATAGGACATTATAGCCATAATAAATCATAGTATTTTGGATGCTTGAGTACATTTAAAGGCAAATACTTTTACTTTAACTCATGTGAAAGTTTAAAGGGACACTTTTACTGGAGTCATATTTTATTTCGATGTATCTTTACTTTAACTCAAGTACATTATTTGTGTACTTCATCTAACTCTGGTTTATTCACATATAATGAACATATAGTTGTGTCTGACCTTTCATAAATTCTTAAACTGATCACCTTTACTTCAGTGGTATATCCAATATTTCTGAATTTAAAATGTATATTCGTAATCTATTTATAAGAAATAAGCAAACATCTAGACCTGATGATAACTTCTAGACAGTAAAGAGGTTCAACGCATTAGTATCAAAAATAATGAAAAAGAACGAATAAGCATGTTGACATAGACGTTAAGCCTGAATAGAAGGACCCGCAGCAGTTTTCATCGTCCATCCTCATTACCTCATTACATTCTCATGGTCGAGAGCAACAAAATAACTTAGTGTTCACCTGGCGGAGAACCTCACCTGTTCCCTCGACACCAGCTCCGTAACTAGGAAAGCCCAGCCCTACTTTCTGAGAAAGCTAAGGAAGGCACAGCATCCACCACACATCCTCACAAACTTCTACAGAGAAACCATCAAACGCATCCTGAGCAGATTTCTCACTACCTAGTTTGGGAATGCAAGACCCTACAGCAGATAGTGAGGACAGTTGAGAAGATCATCGGGGTCTCTCTTTCTTCCATCTTGGACATTTACACTACACGCAACATCCATATAGCCATCAGCATTGTGGCTGATCACACACACCCGTCACACACTCTTCACTCTCCTGCCATCTGGAAAGAAGTATGGAATCATTCAGGCCTCACATCCAGACTGTGTACCAGTTTTTCCCCACAAGCCATCAGACTCCTCAACATTAAGGAACTGCACTGATACACACACAAATCAACAGAGGAAAAAAAAATCAACTGTTTGCACAAACTGCCGTTTGCACACTTCTGTTGAACCAAAAGTTTACATTCAGTCAAATGTTTACTTGTACAGTATTTATTTTTTTTATTTCTATATGGACAATCCTTCTTGCACAACCTTTTTGCGCACAACCTTTATACTGTATATGTACAATCCTTCTTACACAACCTACTGTACTGGTCGGCGCTACTATGTTACTGTTTTTCCTGTCTCATAACGTCTCCTCTTTTTCTTTTTTTTTTTTACTGAACGTTGCACATGTGCACTTTGTGTTGTTAGTTTAGAGTATGTGCACTTCTGTGTTCATTTTGTGAATGTATGTTGTTTGCTGTAGCACCTTGGTCCTGGGGAAATGCTGTATATGGTTGAAATGACAATAAAGCCTACTTGACTTGACTTTACTTGAAATGAGAACCGATGAAGACCCTAACAATTATTATTGATGTCTAATCTGAAAACATCTCTAATGAGGGCGTCGTGATTTATGTCGTGGGGTTTCTTTGCGAAACATAAAACAGACCTATTTGTCATTCTTGATTTAAAATGTATGCACGCTCCTGCAAACACAAATGCGTCATTCCTCGAGTAACGTTTTTTTTTAGTCATCATTAGTACTTGTGATGGATTCCGCAGTGCATCCGGTGATGCCGACGCAGTTGACTGATGACACAATAGAGAGTTAAATGTAAGGGTGTGATATTATTGATCTATACGTATTAACCCGGGGATTTGTGCATCGACTGGTGGGGTCTACATGCTGTATATGCTGCAGTGGAACAGGAAAGCTTGGAAGGAGTGATGTAAAGGAGTAGAAATGGCACATTAGCAGCACCGGTGCTCCTTATCTGCTCTTCAGTTGATTGGAGTGGAGGGTATGGTGTGCTCCGAGCTGAGACTTGATGCTAATAGGAGCAGCTGTGATCTCTCTGTTTGGGCCAGACTCCAGACACTAGACACCAGCACCACCACTCTGATACAACACTGCAAATCTGATGCAATCTTTTTTTTCCTCGTATACATAACTATATCTAGGGGTAGAAACAAGAACACATATTACAGCGAAGGTACGTTTCATGGCTGATAAGGTACTAGTAATTTTGAGGGTGGAGCATTGCGGGTAGCGTGCATTTTTCATGGCGTGAGGTTGATTACACCAACATGGGCTCGTCCTATAAAGCAGATGGCAGAGGTAATCACTGAGATCATTTAGGAGCTCTGGTTTGTTTTTGGCTGAGGATTTCAATGGCACAGTATAAAGGAAGTACAAATGGATTCAACAGGCACCGAATCTTGACATAAGGCAGATTTAGAGTGCAGGTGTGTAAAGCAGGATGGTGTTTTTTTCGATGGGAAATGAACACGAAGATCATTATTGGAGGTTAGATTTCATTCGTGGGTTAACGAATGTATGGCATTTTGGTGGACAGCGTTATCCTTATAATTCAATTTTTAATTCTTTTTTTTTTTTATAGAGCTTTTAAAATAGTTGAAAAGCAGCTTTACAGAGATAAAGAGGTTATAAAGTTCTTTTAAAAGAATATATGAGTTTGTTCCTTAGAATTGGAAGTTTGTCCCTAATGAGCAGTGGAAGGAATTCCTGACTTGTGGTCTTATTTGCACGATTTTTTTCCTTTTAAGTAGTTGAAAAGAAGATTTTAGGCTCATGATAATTTGGATAGATATCAGTCGGTGTTTGACTCATTAATATCATTCTATTAATAGATTGGTGTGTTAAGAGTAACATTAGGGTCTTTTCACATAAAGTGAGTTTATTAAGCAAAAACTCTTGTGACAAAAATTATAAAAGTAACATTATATTTATTATAAACTCCCTGAGATGCTTTGAAGAAAAAAAAACCTAGAGAAGAACTAAACTCAAAAGGGAACCCATCCTCATCTGGGTGACACAAAATGTCCATTCATTACAGTTCCATCGCAATTGAGGTTATCAATTGTTCACTAATGGAGACTTGAATGCAAAAACTGTTTATGACGACTGTAGTCAGAAGCCATAATCAGTTCTCCTTTCACTAAATCTACTTTCTGCTGCACATAATAAAGCAGCTAGATATGTACAACTAGAAAAGAGAGAAGAATGGATAGAAAGATCGATAAACAGAAATATCAGTAAACAGACAGACAGACAGACAGACAGACAGACAGATGGTAAAGCAAGCTACAAGTCACATAGCCTAAACTTTGCCTTAACTTAAAAACAATGTGCAAATCTCATAAACTTTTATTTTATTTTAAATAAAACATAGAAACCATATTAAATGTATAATGGAGGCAACAAAAGGCTGAAAATGTAAAAAAAAAAAAAAAAAAAAAGTGGTACTAAAAGGAAAGATCTGTGGAACATTTTGCAACTGATTAGCTTAACTGGCAACCCATCCATAATATGGTTGTGCATAAAAAAATCTTAGAGAGGCAGGACTCAGAAGTAAAGATGACAGCGGTTTACCATCTGTGAAAAAAATTTTAACAATTTCAGAATAATGTTCCTCAGCATCAAATTATAAAGACTTTGAACATCTCATTATCTACAGAGAATCTGGAGAGATCTATGTGTGAAATGGACAAGGGCAAAAATCTATATTGGATGCTAATGATCTTTGGGCCCTCGGGCAGCACTGCATGTATTATTCTATTCGGGAAATTACTACATGGGCACCTTCAGAAATCATTATCTGTGAACACAGTTTGCATGTCATCCACAAATGCAGGTTGAATCTCTATCATAGAAAGAACAGGCCATATGTGAATATGATCCAGAAACATTAACTGTCTTCCCGTTTAAAAAAGACTGAGACAAAGTAAAAATCTGTTATGTGGTCAAAATAAAAATGTGAAATTCTTTTTGGAAACTATGTGTGCCGCATCCTCTGAACAGAGAGGAGATAGACCATTCATCTTTTCAGACCTTGGTTTAAAAGCCTCCATCTCTGATGATGCCTGTGGAATGGGCAGGCTGCCCATTTTGAAAGGCACCATCAATACTGGTATATACAGGTTTTAAAGCAAAAAAAGTTTTCATCCAGATGACATCTTTTTCAGGGAAGACATTGCATATTTCAACAAGGCAATCCTGAATCGCATACTGCATCTATTTATTATAGCATGACTTCGTAGTACAACCAGAATTCCAAAAAAGTTGGGACTCTGTGTAAAATGTATATACAAACAGAATGCAATAATTAGCAAATCTCATAAATCCAATATTTTATTCACACTGAAACAAAAAAACGTCAAATGTTTAAACTGAGAATATATATACCATTTTAAGGAAAAAATAAGATCTCTTTAAATGTATCGACAGCAACAGGTCTCAAAAAAGTTAAAACAGGGCCATACACCACTGTGTAGCATCACATCTTCTGTCCGTATACATCTGGGAACTGATAGACCATTTGCTAAAGTTTTGGGAGAGGAATGTTGTCCCATATGTGTCTGATACAGGAGTGTATCTGCTAAACAGTTCTGGGTGTTCTTTGTTGTATTTTTTTCTATTTCATGATGCGCCAAATGTTCTACCTTTTTTTGTTGTTGTTTTTGTTGACCTGTCCCAAATTTTCTTTTCCTTAAAATGGTACACTTCACCAGTTTACACATTTGATATGTTTTTTTTATATTCTATTGTCAAAAAAAAAAACATGGGTTTATCAGAGTTGCGAATCATTGCATTCTGTTTTAATTGAACTGGCCTGTCTGCCAGTACCCAAGCTCAGATCACTTATGGGGTCTATCAGCCATATAGTTTATGTTGAAAAAACCTTGATTGGAACTATGACTTGAGGCCATGGATGACCTGAGCATTTAAACTGTACCACCAGCAAAAAAACCTTGCCAGAACTCTACACTCTTTGTCTCAAGCTCCTGAAACTATCCCCGCTAGTATACCTACTTGAGCAGAGAAGCAAAAAAAGAATCCACACAGAGATGTGAAGGTGAGGTGTGTCAGTGTTCTCTCGGTTTTTCTCGCCCACACATACTCTGGAAGAGAGCAAGAGGGGATGATGCTTCTTGCCTCCAGTAACCCAACACCTACAGATCTGCTGCCCAGCGTCCGTCCCACAGAGATGTTCCTCCTCTCACTCAGTGACACTGTCTAACATTTATTTAGCACTCCAAATTGCTCCCATGGCACAGTTTGCCACTGGTCAGCTCTGTGTGTTTGTAGGGTTCTTGTTCAGTGCTCACTTGCACCACACTTTACAATTGACTTTTTATCTACGGCCTGACTTAAATGTCAGCACCTACATGCTATCCGTGCAAAAGGACCTACAGCAAAACTGCACTCTACACAAAAATATGCTGAAGGAATCATTAATGCAATATTACCTTAATGTATAAGTAAATTACCTCTATGAAATTATACATATTATAGACTTCATTATGTACATCTAATGTAGCATGTCATTGTGAATACATACAATAATTTGCCAAAAGCTTGCAGACACCTGGTCATAAGTATGGTATGTGTTTTTTTTAACATTGCATGCCACATTTAGTCTCAATTTGCCCTTATAATTCCCTCCACTCTCCTGGGAAGATTCTGAAGTGTGCTTGTGGCTGTTCATCAGCCACAAGTGTGTTAGTAAAGTCAGGTACTGATGTAAGTGAGGTGAGGAGGCATGGGGTGCAGTCAGCGTTCATATTCATCCAGAAGGTGTTCACTAGAGATGAGATCAGAGCTCTATAGCAGGCCACTCAAGATCTTCCTCTACAAACCATATAAAGCAGATTGCTCAAACATTCAAGGGCTTTCCTGAAAAAATACGTTTTCTGGATGGAAGCATTTGTTGTTCTAAAACCTGTATACTGTTTAGCATTGATGCAGCTTTATGAACAGAGCACTGATAACATGCTAGATGGTCCCTCTCCTCTTTAATCCAGAGAATTTGGTGTCCATGGTTTCCAAAATGGAATTAAATTTTTTTACCACAGTTTTCCACTTGTGAATTTTTGCCTTCAATTGAGTTTTGGCCCAGAGAGAATGGCATAATTTCTGGATCATGTTCACGCATGCCTTCTTCTTTTTTAATCTGCATTTGTGAATGACATGGCAAACTGTGTTCACAGAAAATAATTTTTGTAGGTGTTACTGAGCTCATGCAGTGATTTCCGTTACAGAATTCTGACTGTTGTAATTGCTATGCCGACTGAGGGTCCGGCGATCACAAGTCTCCCGTATTGATTTTTACCCTTGTCCCTTGTGCACAGAGATTTCTCAAGATTCTTTAAAGCTTTTTGATATATAATTTACTGTAAATTATGAGATTGAACTGTTTTGCAATTTTATGTTGAGAAACATCATTCTGAATTTTTTCCACAATTTGTAGACACAGTCTTTCACAGATTAGTGAAGCTCTGCCCATCTTCTGAAAGTCTCTGCATCTCTAATATGCATTGTTTATACCCAATCATGGGTATAACGATAACAAATTATTGTTATTATTTTAGTACTAAAAATATTGGTATTACTAGTACTAATTCTCCAAGCATTACGACATAAAAAATACTACTACAATTCTAAACTTTCTTTCAGTTTCTTCCGTTAGGGGTCGCCACAGCGGATCATCCGCATGTTATGATTTGGCACATGTTTTTACGCTGGATGCCCTTCCTAACACAATCCTCCCCATTTATCTGGGCTTGGGACCTGCACTAAGGCCTGTGCAACCCTAATGGCTGGGGTTGGTTCCCTGACCGGGGTTCGAACCCGGGCCGCAGCGGTGAGAGCGCCGCATCCTAACCACTAGACCACCAGGGAACCACTACTACTACAATTCTAATTGTAATTATTAAGGCCTAATTTTATTTGTAAAAGTATTGTTAATCTAATCTGAATCGCCTTCATCGACATCTACAGAAGACAACACTAATAAGATGGTCTTTATAAGATCTTTATAAGATGCAAGTATTCAGTGACATCATTTAAAGCACATGATGATACTTTCGTGACCTGTTTATTAAAGAATAGGAAAATGTAATGTGTAACTTTTTTTTTAAGTTTGACTAAAAGCAGGAAGAGCAGCTTCAGGAAGTGATCTCCAATCAGGGAAAATCATAGCAGGAGTATTTCTGGCTTGCTGAGTGTTGAGTGATGAATATAATAGGAAATAAAGCACAGGGGCCAGCTGCAGCTACAGTGAAGTGGTTCTGCTGCATAGAAAACACACACAAACACACACAAACATACACATTCGGCGCTAATACGGTTCACTTTTGCTCTGTTTTGTTTTGCATCCCCGGCTTCGGCACTTTGCGAGTACGTGAGGTCTTCACATTCTCATTTTGCTCAGATGTTAGGTAAAGTGTGGACCATGGGCAGGGCTATTTGTCTTCATCTTTTTTTATCCCTTCTTTTTTTGTTCTCATTGCACCTCACAGGAACCAAAAAACAAAATGTTAAAAGCATTTTGTTTGTTCTGGGCCCTTTCTTGGTAGAACAAAGCCACCCTGCAGAATCAGCTTGTTGCTGTAACCTTTAAAAGGAAATGAAGTCAGAGGGGTTCTGCCGGAGTTGACGCCTAATTTGTCCACATCGTATATAAATTATTGCTGCTTTGTCACTGAATGCGAAATCAATGTACAAAAAGGGCAACCAATAATATATTGGACGTTTTTTCTTTGCTGTTTGTCTTGTGCTGCTGTACCTGCCGAGATTGTGAGTCATGAAGATTTCATGCATTTTTTTTTGCTTTAATTACTTCATTTTTCTTTTTGTTTTTGTTTTTTTTATGTATATTTTATAAGACAGATCACTACAATTTATAAAGAAGCACTATGAAGCCCAGGAAACACATATGAACTCTATTTGTTGGTAAATAATAATGCTACAGTACATGACATGTTAAGAAGTTATAACATCAAAAAGCAGATATATTTATCTTAAAAAAAATCATCATTTTAACACACTACTACATACTACTATTCTCATTTTAAGAATTAAGGCCTCATTTTATTTTACAATTTTGTGAACAATACATTCAAAGTATTATAATAAATACATATTAAATTGTTAATGTATTAAAATACATTAAAATTATTAACAAATAGAATTCATGTGTAAACTCTCTTTCTCTATCTCTCCCTTTTTTTTTTTTTCTTTTTTTTTTTTTTTATGAACAAATTATAAGACAGGTGAGCACAACATTTTACACAGACACATTATAAAGCCCAGAAAACACATGAATTCTATTCGTGTGTAAAATAAAATAAAAAAATAATAATAAAAAGCTTATCATTCTCGCTCTATATATATATATATATATATATATATATATATATATCTATTACAATAGCATGAATTTGTAGTAGTGGAGTCCAGGTGCTGAATTGACCTGCCCGCAGTTTAGACCTTTCACCATTTGAAAAAAATGTGATGCATCATAAAATGAAAAATACAACAAAGGATACCCAGAACTGTTGATCAGCTACAATTCTGTATCAGACATGTGGGACAATATTTCCATCCTAAAACTTTAGCAACTGGTCTCCTCAATTCCCAGATGTATATGGAGAGAAGATGTGATGCTACACAGTGGTATACATGGCCCTGTCCCAATTTTTTTGACATCTGTTTTAGCCATCAAATTTAAACCTCTTTTTTTTTTTTTTTTTTTTTTTAATGGTTGATTGTAAATAAAATATGGATTTATGAGATAATTGCATTCTCTTTTTATTTACATTTTACACAGTGTGCAACTTTTTATTTTGGAATTTGGGTTGTAGTGTAATAATGTTTTATTATTTTCAACATTGTACATCAATACTAAAGACATCCAATCTATGAAAGAACACATACGGAATTATGTAGTAAACAAAAAAAAAAGTGTTAAAAATCCAATAATTTCAAGAATCAGATTCTTCAAAGAAACAGCTTAGCAAACTCATTGCATCACTCATCAGATTCACAAGGTAGTCACCTGGAATGGTTGAGCCTTGATAAGAGTTCATTTGTGACATTTCTTGCCTTCTTAATTTACATTTACATTTGTGGCATTTAGCAGACGCCCTTATCCAGAGCGACGTACAAAAGTGCTTTGAGTCTCTAGCAATGAATAAATCTACACTGGTACGCAATATTACAAACTTAATATAAATATAACTCTTGAATTCTACAGAGCAAACTTGGAAAGTGCTAATTTTAGTGTTTCAGGAAGAGGTAGGTCTTCAACCGTCGCTTGAAGATAACCAGGGACTCCGCTGTACGGACATCTAATCACATCTAAAGCTTAATATGCTTTAGATTTGTCTCGTGCAGAGGAAAGAGTGACTACAGAGTCAATAGCCATATTAGTGCTACTAGAACTCCTGTACAAATCCATATTATGGCAAATAAGGTAAAGAGAAAAGATATACCATACGCAATATTTGGATGGTCACTTCTGCATCATTTGGATTTCGCTTTCAGCTTATACGGCTTTCTTTTATGCTCCAGATTTAACCTGACTTTTTCAGCCATATGTACGTCTTCCTCATAATGTTACCACCCAACGGCATAGGATGTCTTTGAATGTGGTAGCAGTATATTTTATTTTCACTTGAACTCGGAAACCCAGACCTGTTCCCGCATGACACAAAGTGCCCAAAGCCAGATCACATGAAGATGTGCTTTCCATGGGTTGGAGTGGAAGATCTCCTGCTATAGAACTCTGACCTCAACCATTTTGAACACCTTCAGTATGAATGTGAACACTGAATGCACTTCAGGCCTCCACACCTCACCTACATCAGTACCAGACTTTACTAACACCCTTTTTGCTGAATGAAATCTCACACAAATCTCCATAAGCAAAATCCAAAATCTGGTGGAGCATCTTCCTAGAAGAGCAGGGGTTTTTAAATGGGAACTAAATGTGGAATTGGATGTTCAGAAAGAAGCACATATGAATCTTTTGGTCAGGTGTGTACAAATTCTTGTTCATATAATGGGCAGAAGGACAGACAGACAGACAGACAGACAGACAGACAGACAGACAGACAGACAGACAGACAGGCAGGCAAACAGACAGGCAGACAGATAGAGAGACATACAGTAGAATTTATATTGTTTGTTCGTTTAAAGCTTTCTTCAATACTTTTGGCACAAATGTGATTCCATGTGAGACACCATGGTCATTTTGTTTCTCAAACGCATAACACGCAGAAGTAGGTAGGTCTGTGTCCTTGTATAACGAGAGCATCCTCTCTCGTTTATTAGCGAGTCATAGCACCACGCAGGGTTAAATTGATGGCGGACTGCCAGCACTAGTCCAGCCTCCCGCTCTGTTTCCTCATCAACGCATCACTTAGTCACCGGCGGCAGACAGCCATTTGTCAAAAAGGACTTGTGCTTCAAAAGAGGCCGTCTGTCAGCTGGACTGTGAAAAGGGAAAGTGGAAGAAAAAATAAAAAAAAACACGCACACACTGATCTGGCTTTCTTTCTGTCAGCATGCCCAGATAGCGCCGGCCAAACAGCGTGGCGAAGCTGGCAGATTCTTCTCGCTCTGACATCCACTCGCAGGCTGTAGCAAGCTGTAGCAGCAGCGCAGTGCGGCGTGTGTTCCCTCTCACTGCTGCTGCTGCTGCTGCTGCTGCGTCTCAAAGCCGCCAGACTTCTCCACAGGATACAGGAAGGGCTGAAGCTGCAGTTCACTCATTACATCTGTGTCAAGAGAGATATGAGATGATAAGATATGAGACGATATGAGATGATATTATATGATATGATATGATATGATATGATATGATATGATATGATATATGTTTAAAGCTTTGAGTTACTGTTACTGTCTTCTAAGCTATCAGAAGGTTGTGGGTTCAAGCCCCAGGATCACCAAGCTTCCACTTTTGGCCCTGAACCCTCTGTGCTCCAAAGCAACATGGCAGACCCTGCACTCTGATCCCAGCTTTCCACCATATTCTTAACATTTCACTGTGCTGTAAAGTACAAGTGACAAGTATAAAGCACATTTAACCTTTTTCTTTATATAACATGACATGACATAATACTGACATGATTAGATATTGCTTGACATGATATGATAAGAAATTATATGTTTTCAGAGAATTTGACATGCTGAAATGATACGATATAAAAGGATGATACATGTTATGATACAATATGATATGAAATGATACAGTATGATATGATATAATGATTATAATATATGATATAGTACAAGTATATGATACAATATAATACCATATGATATATGATATAATGCGATATGACACGATATATGATATGATACGATATGATATGAAATAATATGATACAAAATATAAGGTGATACGATATGATATGATAATATAATACATTATTTCCCGCAATATATTTGCACATTGACTTCTGTTTGATCCCCTGCAAACTGAAGCCTGCGTAAAGGAAACACACTGGAAAGACTCCCATCTTCACTCACAGCAATCACATAGTCACGCCTGAGCTGCTCACTGCATGTGTTATGCATGAAGCGGGATTTAACCTGGATGCGTTTCCAAACTTTTTTAAAAACCACTCGAACCCTTTGCATTTATGTGTAAATGAGTGTGTGCTGGTCTGCTGCTGAGTTCAGGGGTTTAGGGCTCCGACCGAACGCTCGCCTCCTGATTTACACTTATATTAAAGCTAATTCATTAGTGTGAGCTCACACTGCTGACTCCAGTGATACACAAGTACAACACACAGCCATGACAAAGTTCATCTACACAAAATATTCCTGCATCCCAACACTTTACTGTTTGTGTGTGTGTGTGTGTGTGTGTGAGAGAGAGAGAAAGAGAGAGAGAGAGAGAGAGAGGGAGAGAAAGAGAGAGAGATAGTACTTTAATTCAGAAAGGGTGTGTTTGTGTTTATATCTGCACACACACATACACACTCCCTTGCTCTCTCTCTCTCTCTCTCTCTCTCTCTCTCTCTCTCTCTCTCTCTCTCACACACACACACACACACACACACACACACACACACACACACACACGCACACACACACACACACACACA
>JAAIIK010000151.1:831317-843413 GCA_014706435.1 Silurus glanis
TCTGTCTGTCTGTCTGTCTGTCTGTCTGTCTGTCTGTCTGTCTGTCTGTCTGTCTACACTATATAGACAATGGTTTGTGGACATCTGAGCAGATTCATTTCTAGGTCTTTAACATGCCATTACTATTTGCTGGCATAAGAACTTCCACCCTTCTGGGAACATGTTCCAATATATTTTTTCAGTGTCCTTGTGGAGATTTGTGCTCATTCCGCCACAGTCAGGTACTGATGTAGGTGAGGTGAGGAAGCCTGGGGTGCAGTCAGTGCAGTCACATTCATCCCAAAGGTGTTTAATCGGGTTGATTTCCGAGTTCTGTAGCAGGAGATCTTCCACTTCAACACATGTAAAACATATCTTCACAGAGCTGGCTTTGTGCACAAGGGCATCATCATGCTGGAGCAGATTTGGGTCTGTTAGTTTGAGTAAAGGAAAAGGAAGAAGTCGGCTTCACGTATAAAGTCAGCGTCAAAAATGAAACTTATTTAACCAGTATTTTGTTTGAAAAGGAAGGAAATTACGGTGGTAACGTTGCTCCACAAGGACACAGCAGCGTTATCGGTTTAATAGGAATGACACCATGGTCTCTTTCAGGTAATCGCATCATTATCGCCCAATCAATCACAATTTAGGAATCCAACCATCAGGAGGAAAAATAAAATAAATAATTTTAATGTATAGCACATATTGTGAATTATTCAGCAGCCCAGGCAGTTTAATAACACCTGAGGCTGATTGATGGAGTTCACCCAAAGTCATATTCACTCCATCATGTTTAATACCTGCCAACCTCTGAGATGTTTTTTTTTTTTTTTTTTTTTTTTTCGAAACGTAAGCAAAAAAGTTGCGTAAAGGTTTTTTTCATGAGGAAATTATCTTTGGCTGAACTTCATCGACAGACACTCGTGTACCAAACCATTGAAGACCTTCATTTAGGTTGAAATGAAAAATAAATCACAGGGCGGATGAAGAAATCATTTTTTACATCATTTTCGGAAAATGCAGTGCTCTCTGTTGATGTTCACACCAAAAACCTGAAGCAGAGAACAAACAATAAATGTTGCTTTTAACTAATAGAGGTCTGATGGCTTTTTGAGATGTTCTGATGTAATTACATTATATTTATCACACATTGTAGGTTTGTAGCTTGTATATATGATGCACATATGGTTACATATCGAGCACTGAGGTCCTGCAAGGTCTCAACCGTGGTTTGTGGACCTGAGCTGTGGATTATTTGGTACTGAGCCAAACAGAAAGAATGGTGTTTTTTGTATTTAATAATTTGATTTATTGATTTTCATAGGCTGCAAGGTGTTTTCTGCACTTGTTTCAGTCGCGTTTTATTGAATGTTTGCATAGATAAAAATAAAATCTCACTGATTCTGCATTATGATCAGTTAAGTTACATTTTAATGATATATGTAATAATTAAATTAATAAATAAATCATAAAATATGTATAATAGTCATTTACTATGCATATTATAATGTGTACCCACATAATCTAGAGATACAACACACACAAGCACACATTAGGCAAGATTTATGAACACAACTAACATGCTAAAGAAGTTCAACAACACACACAAACACACACACTAGGGAAGTTCTAGGCAGACAACATGTACACACTAGGAAAGTTCTAAGGACATAACACACCTGGTTGGTTTTGGGGACACAACACACACACACAAACACTAGGGACATTCTAGGGGCACAACACACACACAATATGGAAGTTCTAGAGACACAACTAACACACTAGAGAAGTTCGAGGTACACATACACACATTAGGGACATTTTAGGGACACAACACACACACACACACACACACACACACACACTATTGTAGTTCTGGGGACACAACTAACACACTAGGGAAGTTCTACACCAGGTTCTAGAAACACAACACACACACAAGAACACTTATGAGGACATTCTGTAACACACATACTAGGTTCTAGGAACACACACACACACACACACACACACACACTTATAAGGAAACATCTATGGATAAAACACACACAAACCAGGGAAGTTCAACATACACACACTAGGAACAACACAAATTTGAATATATTTTCACAAACTCTTCATTCCTGGATTATGTAGACAGAGACCTTATTAGAACATTGATCTGAAAACCATCTTATATTTATTCACAATAAACACTACCTGATTCTTGTGATACTTTTTGTTTCTGAAAGGTTTGTTTTGGAAGAGTTTTGAGGTTGTGTTGATCATCAATAAAGTTGATGAATAGTAAATATTGATCTATTATCACATTTGGGGAAACACTGGCCAACTTCCTGATGGGTCTGTCAAGGTGGAACAACACTATGGAATCTAAAAAAAACGCGTCCCGGGGACCAGAAGGCCTGGTGACCATCAGTCACAATGTTCCTAAACATTTCTGAATTTTGTAAGATTGGATGAACTGCAACAAGAAGTTTGTTGTTGAAATTTTGTAATTCAAAACTTTTCTATACAATAGTGGTTTTTAATTTATTGTATTTTTTTTCTTTAGGTCAGTGCTTAATATATATTGAGCTCCAATAATATTGGCACCCTTGGTAAGTACACAATGTGGACAAAAGTATTTGGACCTCTAATATTTTCCAGCCATATGTGGTTCTTTCCAAACTGTTACCACAAAGTTTGAGGCCCACAATGGATTCTGAAGCATGACATTTTTGCTTCAATTGTACTAGGAGACACATCTGTTCCAGCATGACAATACCCCTGTGCACAATGTCAGCCTAATGAAGACATGCTGTACATTGGTTGGAGTGGAAGATCTCTTGACCCTATTGAACACCTTTGGGATGAATGTGAACGCTGACTGAACCCCAGGCCTCCTCACCTTCTCACCTACATCAATACCTGAGGCTACATCTACACTAATCCGAAATAAATATATAATACATTTGAAAATGACATTTTCATCTGAAATCATCTGCGTCCACAAAAGTTCCTTAAAGTTGCTCATCCACAAGGAAACATCTTAAAACACTTACGTCTCTGTACTGCACATAAACAAAATGTAAGAGGCTTGGACCTGCGTCATTTCCCCCATGGCGTTTATTTACTTTCTGGCTCTTTGAAACATCGTGGCAATGACCCAAAAAATGATCAAAAAAGCCTCGATTTTTACAGTCCCCACTACTACACGAAATTGCCGTTCTCAAATCTATCCACTTTGGAGATCATTTTAAAAAAAGCTACATTTTCATTGACTGAAAACTCTGTCACAGTGAGAAGAAAAGACCAAAATGTAGAAAGTATATGTGTTATCAAAGAAAAACGTGTTATTCTGGACATGGCCTGACTTTACTATCACCTTTGGTGCTGAATGAGCATAAATCTTCACAAAATGTAGTGGAATATCTTTCCAGAAGAGTGGAGGGTCTTATAAGAGCAAAAAGAGATTAAATATAAAACAATCTTTTGGTCAGGTGTCCACAAACTTTTGGCTGTATAATGATCGTGATTATGATCTAGAAGGTCCGATCTTGATTATGATCTAGAAGGTCCGATCTTGATTATGATCTAGAAGGTCCGATCTTGATTATGATCTAGAAGGTCCGATCTTGATTATGATCTAGAAGGTCTGTTTGTTAAATGCATTTACAATATGCCGAAAATTAAAATGTTTAAGTTTTTAAATTACTTATAATTATAATTATAATACATATAAATGGTGATTTTTTTTTTTGTTTTTGTCATTACTGTGGGATTGACGGATCAGAGATTTGCAGTAAAATCAATTCTGAACAATTTAAACTGGAAAATTGTGATTCTGTATTATTTTCTTTTTTACAATTTATTATGATTGTGTTTTACTGGAGACAAAACCGACACCACTTTCTCTTCTCTTCTCTTCTCTTCTCTTCTCTTCTCTTCTCTTCTCTTCTCTTCTCTTTCATCTTCTCTTTTCCTTTCTTTTTCTCTCCTCTATTCTTTTATCTTCTCTTCTATCTTTTCTTGCTCTTTTCATATACTCTTTGCTTTTTTTCTTGCAACTTCTCTTCTTTTCTCTTCTCTTCTCTTCTCTTCTCTTCTCTTCTCTTCTCTTCTCTTTCATCTTCTCTTTTCTTTTCTTTTTCTCTCCTCTATTCTTTTATTTTTTCTTCTCATCTTTTCTTTCTCTTCTCATTTACTCCGCTTTTTTTCATGCAACTTCTCTTTCATCTTCTCTTTTCTTTTCTTTTTCTCTCCTCTATTCTTTTATCTTTTCTTCTCTCTTTTTTCTTCTCATCTTTTCTTTCTCTTCTCATTTACTGCTTTTTTTTCTTGCAACTTCTCTTCTCTTCTCTTCTCTTCTCTTCTCTTCTCTTCTCTTCTCTTCTCTCATTTTTTCTCGTCTTCTTTTCCCATCTATGCTCTTCTCACATTTCCTTTTCTCTTACTTTATCTTCTTGAATCCTCTGTTTGTCATTCTTCTCTCATCTCTTCTCCTCTCCTCTCTCATCTTTTCTTCTCTTCTCATCTCATCTCCTCTCTCTTTTCCTCTTCTCTTCCCTTATCCCTTTTATTTTATTTTTCTTTCCTTTCCTCCCGTCTTTCATTTTATCTTTTCTTTTCCTCTCTAATCTTCTTTTCTCTCATGTCTTCTCTTCTCATTTCTCATTTCCTCTTTGCTTTTTCTCTCGCAACTTCTCCTCTCATCTTCTCTTCTCTTCACCTATCTTCTCTTTTATTTGTCCTTTCATTTCCTGTTCTGATCTCTTCAGCAGTTTCTGTCTTTATGACTTTCTGCTCTCCTTTCTTTTTTTGTCTTCGTATTATTTTTCTTACCCTTTATATATTTTTTATGTTTTTTATTTTTTTACTTTTCTATTTTTATGCCTTTTATTTTCTTTTCTTATTTTTTCTTCACCTCTTTTCTTTCTGTTTTTTTTTTTTTACTTTTTCCTTCTCTACTCTTCAGTTCACTTCTCTTTTTATTTATGACTTTATCTTTCCCTCTTCTTTGTTAATCTCTTTTCTTTCTTTTCCTTTCTCTTCATAGAGATTTTCTTCTAAAAATAATCGAAATGAAATTACAGATGAAAAACTGGGATTTTATACCTGATGTAAATCTAAAGTTACTGTAGAACACATTAAAAAAAAAAGTTTAAAGCCGTACATTCACTCGCTGGCATATTTCATACCGCAAGCCCCCCCTTCACCATTCCCCAGTTTCTTTAATTCATCAATAATATGAGAAGTACGTGCCGCCGATGTCATTCGGCAATTCTAAACTTTACCATTTATATACTGTATGTGAGCAGGTAATAAGCTGTTAGGATATTTTTTGCATCGCTGTAAGTTCTTTCGCCTGAGACATGACACATGAGAGGAAAATTACAGAGTACGTACATGTGGAGGGGGAAAAAGTTCAAGAAAAGGAAAGAAAGTGAAAGTTCACAATGTTATTTTTGTCCAATATAAACTACATTTTCCCTTTGCTTGAATTAAGAGACCCAAAACGTGTTCCAGCATGTGCACAAAGCCAGCTTCATAATGATATGGTTCACAAGATCTCCTGCAAAGGAACTCTAACCCTATAGAACACCTTTTAAATGAACATAAAGAATGACTGCACCCCAGGTCTCCTCACCTCACCTACATCAGTACCTGACTTTACTTTAGTTCTACCAATTCCGCCTTTTTTTTTTTTTTTAAATCTGACTTTTTTCTCGCAATTCCTACTTTTTTCTCACAATTCTGGCTTTATTTCTCGTAAGTCCAAAAGTTTTACTCGTAATTCTGACGCACAATTTCTTACAATTCAGACTTTTCTCTTCAATACTTCATGATGCTCTTTATCTTTTTTCTCATAATTCTGACATTTTTTAGCCAGTTGGGCAGCACCCCCTCTGTAGTGCCCATCGAAAATGAAATGTATACGCGTTGCATTGTAACATTAAAGCAGGAACAGAAGTGATCGCTCAAGCTGCCTCTCGGTTGTTCGAAATGTAGTCAGTTTTGTGAGAAATAAAGTCGAAATTGCGAGAAAATAAGTCAGAATTGGCAGTAATAAAGTCAGAATTGAGAGAAAAAAGTAGGAATTGCATAGAAAAAGTCGGAATTGAGGAAAAAAAGTCAGACTTACGAAAAATAAAGTCGGAATCATGAGAAATAAAGACCGAATTGCGAAAAACAAAGATGGAATTGCGAGGATTTAAGTCAGACATGTGCCAGAAACGGGCTTACATATATAAAAGTTTCGTGTTGTTCCCCTAATGGAGAATTAATCTTATGTGTGTGTTTGCAAGTGCCAATTTTTTAAAAGACACAAAAGAAAAAAATATTTTTCAGAATTTTCTGGGGTTGATTTTTAAATCCACAGCACCTGAGAGTATTTCATAAGCAATAGTCGAGCCAACAATAAGCTTTGCCAACTAGTCAGTCTGTGTGTAGTTTCTCCAAAACGAAAGCTGCAGAGACGAGTGAAGGATGAGTATCTCTCAGACAGAGCTCTCTACGGCTTGCTCAGTGGGCAGGTAAGCATGAGTCTCACCCTGACCGTCAGGTCTGCTAAGCCTTACCCACACCAGCCTGTTTCAAAATGGTTTATCCTGAAGACTTTTACAACAAGCCTCGCAAGCTGTAGAACCTCTTATCTTTCTTCTTTCCTTTCATCCAGTTTGTGTTCTGGATTGGACCTGATGTGCGAATCCTAGCAGCTGCTTTCTGTGTATGTCTCAGTGTAATGATCACGGTTTGGGCATCATCTTGTGTGGGATGTTATCAAGTAGCAGGCGAGTAGAAGATTCAAAGTGGACAATACAGTGGTGCTTTAGAAAATCTTTCTATATTTCTGCATAAATGTGACTGAAAATATCAGATTTTTTTTATACAAATCCTGTAGACAAAATCCAATCAAAAAAATTAGACAGTCATGCACTGATATTGAGACAAATAATTCAATAATATAATCTGAAGGTGTTTTGTGTCTTATATTAATTCAGAAATATAGAAAAAATTATTTTCACTTTTTATTTATGTCAATCAAATAAACTTCATGTTATGTTATAATGATATAAAATTGCCCTAAGATGCCAGACTGCAACAGACTTCCTGCCTACATTTAAACAAATTGAGGGGAATAAAATCAGTGGTGTTATAAGAAAATCATTTTTTGAGAACCTTGATCCAATTATTAGTTTGTTCAAGTTGCAACTCTAGATAAGCTCCTTGCTCTGAAATGTCTCTTGGCTTGGTGGTCTTGGGGGTGCTGTTGGATCTGTTACTGTAATGAACACCACATATATCACCTTCAAATCAGGACCCCAGTTGAAACTCACAGCAGTGTATCCAAACCTAATCACTATTCCAAGGAAGGTCTGATACTGATATTGCCTTCAAATCCTGAGCATAATTACGAGCTTGTGTCAAACTCGGGAACTCGTATTTTCCAATAAGCCCTGATTTTCCTCACTTCAAAAGAGTTAAGGGACTCTTTTTTCCCATAAATGTAGAGTCCCTATTTTTCTTTTAGTCAGGTGAAATGAATTTCTGGTCAATGATGGCACACAAAAATGAAAAACTAATTTGTTTTTTTCTGTCCACAACACCATGAACACCAAGAACTTCAAGGGCTTCGAGGCAGCATTTTAATATATATAATAATTAAATCTAAAATAATCAGTGTTGGATGAAGTACACAAACCAAGTAGTTGAGTAAATGTAGAGATACATTGGGTAAAATATAACTCCAGTGATAGTAAGTGTCTCTTTAAACTTTCACTTGAGTAAAAGAACTAAATTATTTGCCTTTAAATGTACTTAAGTATCCAAAGTACTATGATTTATTATAGCTATAATGTTCCTATTATTAATTTTTATCACAAGATTCTTTTAATCAACTCAGTTTATGTAAAAAGACTCTGTTACTCTCAGCACACTGATCTATTAATAGAATGAAATTAATGAGTCAAACACTAATTGATTTCTATTACAATTATCCCAAAATCGTCTTTTCAACTACTAAAAAAAATCACTCAAATAAGGCCACAGGTGTTGTGGCGAGTTAAAGTTTCTTTCATTATTTATTCCTCTCATCGCTGAGGTGTTTTTTTTTTATATTCACATTGACAGAGGTGTTATGATTAGTTGTTCCTGCCTTGAACAAATTGTGTTTCCTCCCAAAATATCAACAAATTAGCGGAAATAAAACTGCCGTTCGTTCTGCAAGCGTGAAAGTGAAAACCTTGTGCTCGTCTTTCTTGTCACGGCCCATGGTATCTCAGTCCCGATCCTTAAGGAGATTTTTCATACCCTTTTCTTCAATAATAAATACATAAATAGTGTGCCATTTTGATCACACACCGATTCACACACTTACCAATTCGATTAATTTAGACTTACCAGGGACCTTAGAGATTCAAGTACGTAACTGTTTTCTAACCACGTGTATTGTAAATATTTATACCTCAACCATGTCATGCAAATCCTTTACGCTTCCACCGCCAGCGCTGAAACAGCTTCCTCACTCCAGAGATACAGAGACATATACTGTAGATAGAGACTTTTTTCTTCTGGAACCTTGACAGGCCTGAGCGACTGAAACGTGAGAGATGACACCTTTATATCTTTTCTCCGTCATTCCTCAGTGCCTCTTTCGTGGTAGAGCAAAGTGTGTGTTTTGGGGAGAGCTACGGCTGTCATAGTGTCTGTGTTGCAGAAATCCATCACTGGCACGGGAAAAGAGGAATTGGGTCAAGCATGGAGCCCTAGAGAAGCAGGAAAAGTGTCTATCATCGAATAAGGACAAGGCTGGTGATGTTTCGGGGTCGGAGAAGTGTTGTGTGCAATCCCTCAGTCCTGTATGCATTAGAGATACAAAACAAAAGGCTGACTCGAGAGTAAATATCGCCCAGTTCTTTAAGCATGAGAGTAAAATCTCCTTGCTCAGGAATCCCAGAAAAATAGACCTTATAGCCTTTTATTCCATGTCCACACTAATATATTTTAACACATATTTTTCCGTCGTTTTTGTGTTGCAGTACATTTGCAGTATAGTACAGGGACGTGAGCGTTTGCAATGCGGATGAGCAACTTTTGGCAATTGATTGAAAACGTAAGTGTAAACGCTGTTTTCGAATTATTTTGGATTAGCCTTAGTTGGAGCCCATGTCATATTGACCCCCCTCCCTCACACACACACACACACACACACACACACACACACACACACATACCATTTCAATATCCAAATATTAGCTAATAATGCCATTGTATAGCATTATGAACTTTTTTGAGGGCCTGGTTGCTCAGGGTTTTTTTTTTTTTTTTTTTTGCTTCCTCTTGCAGGAACATTTTTCAAACTCCTACATCAAAGACTATTCCCAATTTGTGTCCTCAGATCGAGCAATCTCACATGCTGCTGATTGGAATGTTAATAAAAAACGCCCTGGAGGGTGACCATGTGTAATGAATACCGAGTGGTCTAGGACACTCCTTCAGCCTTGGACAGGCCTTTGCTGCCTGTAGCACCAAGACACACAGTCAAACACACACTCACTCACACACTCACTGACACATACACACCCTCCAGAGACTCCCTGAGACTATCAGAGCTTCAGCCTCACGGACAGACTGAGCAGGGCACTTTCCAAGAGGCATTGGATTTTTTTAAACGAATATATCACTGACTTAATACATCATAAAGCATAGCATGCCTGTGCTCGATTCCACAGAGAGACGCGGCGTGATGGATGACGGACGGCTCTACACAAATAACGCAATTAGCAATCGCATCAGGTTGCTAGAGGACGGAGATCATGAGCCGGGGCGAGAGTGCAGCATTGATTAGCAGTCCCTCGAGGCATTGGGGTGCGACAGAGAGTAAAGCGAGAATGGAGAAAGTAGGCCCGGTTTCTCTCAAGCTGTCCCTTTCGAGAGATGAGCCTCCCACTGCGAGGTTAAGTCTGTAAAGTGAGATGGAGTGGTGAGCGACTGAGTGACTGGCAGACAGAAAGATAGTGATCGGGGTTTCTGTGGTCTACCATGGCTTTACACTCACCTCCTAAAGGTGCAGGGTGTGATTTTTCTCAAGTGAGTCCTCTACAGTAGTTCAGGCCGGCCTGCATAAACAGAATAGAGATACACAGGATGAATAGAAATCCCAAAAATCACACAAATATAAGAACAAATAGAAATGAACATATAATAATATTTATATGCCCTCTATCTAGAGCTTTGTTTCCAAATGATCTTATTCCATTAGCAGACAATTGGGCATTGTCCCATAGCAGCTTTAATAAATCCATTTTATAAATACATAAATAAATATATCTAGACTTGTTCAAGATTTGACGACTGAAAATTTGTTCAAAACCAGCAATTTGTTCACAAACGAAACACCACTCAGTCGCTCTTCTACTAAATTGACAGTCATCTGTGCCGCTATAAATGATCCGTAATCCTGTTTTCTGCTGTAAATATCCATTGACTTCGATCAGGCTCAGTCATATTGCCTCTGTGTCCCTGGTTATAATCGTGCCAAAAAAAGCTTCGTTGCCACAATCATTTTTCAGAAGAAATCCCCTGAATCAGCCATTGAAAACACTGATCTGACGTGGTTCATGCAGTCACTCGACGTCTTGTAAAGTTCCTGCTTTCACAAAAACCCGGCTCCAGGGGTTACTAAAAGACTGACTTGGATGTGAATTCCTTACAGGTGAGAGTGTATAAAGAATATCTTCATAATAAGTGTAGAATAAGTGTAGCAGATTTAACCAGACAACCAGGAAAGGTATGAAATCAATCCTACATTCGTTATCTATAGACAACACCAAGTCTCAGAGACGGAGACATTTGGAGGAATTGCAAACAAAAAAAGTGTAAATTTATTCAGTAAATGTTTGAAATGACTCTAATACACAAAGCACAGAAAGAAAGCGTCCTCCACACTGCAGTGCTTTAGCGCCTCCCAGTGGTTTTGTAGGGAGGTGCTGCTATGATGGATGTTGAAATGGAAACTTTTCTCTCAAATGTGAGACATCATTGAATGCAACTAAAATAAATTTATTGTATTTTGTATTATAATATTTATTAAAAACACTGTGAGACCTAAATTAATCAACTTTACTGCTTTATGGCTACCAATAATCTAGCAATGATTGTGTCAAAACCGTTTTCAGTGGACAGCCAAGATACCACTACTGACAGTTTCTCTGCTACTATTGCTACTTCTACCACTGCTGCAACTACTACGACAACTACTTCTAATACTGCTGCCACTACTACTACTACTACTACTAACACTACTGCCACTAATCCTACTAATGCTGCCACTACTTCAACAACTGCCACTACTCCTACTACTGCTGCTGCTGCTACTACTCCTACTATTGCTGCCCCTTCTTCTACACCTACTACCACTACTCGTATCACTGCCACTACTCCTACTACTGCTGCCACTTCTACTACTACCACTACTTATACTTCTGCTGCCACTTATTACTCCAACTACTGCCACTTCAACTACTCCTACTACCATTACTCAAACTATTGCCACTAATCCTACTACTGCTGCCACTTCTTTTACTACTGCTGATGCCAATAGTCCTACTACTGCTGCCACTACTACTACCCCCACTACTACTCCTACTACTGCTTCCACTACTACTATTACTACTACTACTACTACTGCAATTTTTTTCTTTATTAATATTTTTTGCTTTAACATTATTTTATTCGTGTCCCTTATTGCATTGCTATTTTTTTAAATAACAAAGCAAGAGCCAATTGTGTGTGTGTGTATATAATGGATTTAAATATATTATAGAACACTATATCCTATATCCAAAATAGCATAAAGTAATTGCATTAAAATACAAAGTATTTTAAATAATTCAAATTTGACTGCAACCTCTATGTATGTGATGGCTCCAGCATTTTTAGAACCCGGAAATTAAAGATATACCTACATTTACCTCTTCGTTTTAACTTTTCATTTAAGACAAATATATTAATAATAATTTTTATGTTATCAGCAAAAAATATTAAAACAAAGATAAAAAAAATAAATGAAAACCTATAAAATCATGCAAATTTGCATTTCTCTCTCTCTCTCTCTCTCTCTCTCTCTATATATATATA
>JAAIIK010000151.1:876533-887359 GCA_014706435.1 Silurus glanis
GACTTAAAAAGAGCCGTCTGTGCTACAGGACACTGGAGAACTTTTACAGTTGTGCCATTGAGAGCATCCTAACAAACTGCATCTCAGTGTGGCACAGCAGCTACACTGTTCGGACCGTAAAAGCCCTTCAGAGGGTGGTGAAAACTACCCAACGAATCACCAGCACTCATCTACCAACCTTGGAGAACATTTACAATAAATGCTGTCTGCAAAGGGTGAGGGGAATCATCAAAGTTACCTCTCACCCCGACCATGGACTATTTACCCGTCTCCCATCGGGCAGAGTGAAGAATAGCTTTTTTCCTGCAGCTGTTACTGCACTGAACAGCTGATCGTCATACAATGCTAACAATACACTACTGCACTGTCACTTTCTGTGTATTTTGCACTGCTTTATCCACTATACATTTTTGCTTCATCGATAACAGGTTTATCATTGCACTACTGTATATTCCACCCATATTTATTCTGTATATTCATAAATTCATACTTGTACATATCTATATAATGTCAGCTGTGAAATCACAGCTTTATATGGCCTGGGGCAACCAAAATTCAAAGTATTTAGCCCAGCCGCCAAAGTTTCCTCAGATAAATTTTCATATTGGAACAGATTCTAAAGAGTGCCCAATCCACTAAAAGTTGTATTTTTTTTTTTTTTATATAAGCGCACACATTTACACACACAGACTGGCTTTTGCTTTTAAAAAAACAAAAGCTGCAAAAGGGGAACTACCCCAACCGCAAATGAAATGTGCACATTGTGATACATGTGTTAATGGCCATGATAATTGCATACAGACCACAAGGTAGTGCAGAATTGCAGAATATATTCAAAAAAGACAAGTTGCATAAGAAGCGGTTTTTCAGAGTAGTGTGCTTACTCACACAGGTTATTCATAAGTGTGATACCTTACGCAATTATGATTAGATGTACAGCTGTGTATATTTATTCAGGCTTAACAATATACCATAGTAAAAGGTAAAATGGCAGGGCAGAGAAATGGAACACTGTCCTAGAGGAGACAAAATAGTATCAAAGGCTTTGCACCTGCAGCTTGCACCTGCAGCGGAGGGGAGCGGGATTTGGACTACATTAATGCCATGTGTTGCTTTTCTTCCACACAGCAGCAGCATCAGAGAGGACGAAGATTCCCTCCCTGTGCAACTCCTGGCTTGTCACAAAAAGCCCCAACCATGGCATCTCGGCAGGTTCTCCTGACCTCCTATTGGACCAAAGTTGTTTAGCGCTGCGCTCCACCACCGAATTGGCACTGCACGGCTTTGCCACTGGCCACACCTTCACCCACACACACACCCCCATTTCACATGCCTAAAAAGGTGGTAAAGAGGTGGTTACAACGAAAGAGATAACTGAACAGGTGGCATTGGAATATTCCACCACCTCGCACTATACCTTTCCTCAAGACAAGCCCATGCCCACTCAGTCAGAACCGCAAAAACGCATTAAAAATTAATGGCAACCCCACCCAGATGCTGTTATACACAAGAAGCATAATTACTCTAGCACGGGAAGACATGCTGCCAGGGACTGCAAAGGTGCGATCCCAGTCATCTGCATACATGGGGACATACATGAGTTTCCCACAGCCAAAGTGTGGGTGGGAAGCAATAAAGGAGAGTGGTCACTTCTGGTTGGGCTCATAACCAATTTACCTGTCCTTCTACTCATAGGGAGAGACTGACCAGGGTTCCTGGCAGATGTAGTCCCTGTAAGGAAGGCCCAAGGCACCAGGAAAAGTCAAAAGCATCTACATAAAAAAACACAATCACAAACAGCGCTTATGGCATGGTAAGCGGAAAACAATGACACCGGCGCCAAATGTAAGTCAAATGTTTTCACTAACCCAGTCTTAACTGTGCTCCACCAGGTCACCCAGGAAGGAAACTTTGGATGTTCTGTTTGCTGCAAGAGAGATCCCTCAAGCTTTCACAGATTTCACCCCGTTCACACTCCTTTTTTTTTGGGAGAAGACCACAACGACTGTTAGACGTGGCCAAGCAGGGGATTAGGTGCTACTAGTTCTTGGCACACTGGCAAAGACTGTATACAGTCCTCCAGAAAGTCAGCCAGGTAAACTGAAACAACATGGTAAGAGATTGGACAATTGTACCTAAAATGTGTACTTTTGATTGAATACAGCTTATTTTTTTTATTTCAATATTACAAAATTCAAGTGAGGTCTACATTGTTTTTCCAAAGTTGTTAGTGTATTTTTAAGTTACATATACTAACATTTTCTGATTAGCATTTGAGTATTTGTACTTTAACTATAAATGCATTACTACCATTTACTACAACCCAAATTCTGGAAGAGCCAATATTTTATTTACAATAGAATAAAGAGAACATAACAAATGTTTAAAGCTGGTGTCAATTAACTTGATTAGTTGCTAGATGTTCTTCCAGCTGCATATTTTAAAAATTTCTGGGTTTTTCAGCCCTTCGTTGCCCCCCGTGACAACTTATTGCCTGTTGCAGGCATCAAATTTGAAATGAGCTCATTTTGTGCATAAAGTGTAACATTTCTCAGTTTCAACATTTGTTATGTTCTCTATGTTCTATTGTGAAATAAAATATTGTCTCATGTAATATGAAAGTCTTTTAGTTTTTATTTCAATCAAATTAAAATAATGTTGCAACATTTACACAACAATTCGGGGTGTATTTCACCATTAGTACTTGTCAACGGAATGGCAGTTATATTTCACAATATTTGAAATGACTAATCAGTTTCAGTAAGGAGCTTATTAAAAGAAAACATTGTACAGAGTATTTTCTATACAATTGTTTTTCAGTCAGTAACAGTAACGCTCTAAGACTTAAAACAAGCTCAGAAACATGATCCCCATCTTAAAATACAGTGGATGGATTTCAGTTTATTTAGCTTTCTGATGAAATAAATAGTAATAAATACACATTGTGCAAAATATTTTCCTTAACTCAGCCATTAGGGTTGCACAAGCCAGTGCACTCTTAGTGCTGATCCCAAGCCTGGATAAATGGAGAGGGTTGCATTAGGAAGGGCATCCAGCGTAAAACATGCGCTAAATCAAATATGTGGATCACAAAAGAGAAATTCATAACGGATCGGTCGAGGCCCAGGTAACCAACGACCCCCACAGGTATCATTAGCCAACAGGGTACTGTTGGCCGAAGGTGGAAAAGGAGAGGAGGAAGATGTCTACAGAGATGGCAGGGAAAGGCGAAGTGTAGGAGAGTGGAGGTTAGGGTTGGAGGGAGGTAGCTAATATGATGGAGCAGAGAAAGGTAGATATGTTGTGTGTTCAGGAGACCAAGTGGAAAGGGATTAAGACCAGGAACATTGGAGGTGGGTTTCAACTGTTCTTTCATGGTGTGGATGGAAAGAGAAATGGTGTAGGGGTGATTCTGAAGTAAGAGTACACTAAGAGTGTAGTGGAGGTGAAGAGAGTTTCTGATAGGGTAATGATTGTGAAGCTGGAAGTTGAAGGGGCGATAATAAATGTCATCAGTGCTTATGCTTCACAAGTGAGTTGTGAGATGGAGTAAAAGGAAAAATTCTGGAGTGAGTTGGATGAATTGGTAGAAAGTGTACCTAGAAATTAATCTTTCATGGTGATTGAGGCGGATTTCAATGGGCATGTAGGTGAAGGGAACAGAGGTGATGAGGAGGTGATGGGTAGGTATGGCTTTAAGGAGAGGAATGTGGAAGGGCAGATGGTGGTAGATTTTGCTAAAAGGATGGAAATGGCAGTGGTGAACACTTATTTTAAGAAGAAGGAGGATCATAGGGTGACGTATAAGAGTGGAGGAAGGTGCACACAGGTGGACTATGTTCTATGTAGGATATGCAACCTGAAGGAGAATGGAGATTGTAAGGTGTTGGCAGGGGACAGTGTAGCTAGACAGCATCGGATGGTGGTCTGTAGGATGGTTTTGGAGGTGAAGAAGTAGAGGAGGAGAGTGAAGACTGAAAGAAGAATAAGATGGTTGAAACTAGGTGGTGTTATGAAGATGCTGGATGATTGGGCAACTACTGCAGGAGTGATGAGGGAGACAGCTAGAAAGGTACTTGGTGCGATATCTGGAAATAGAAAGGAAGACAAAGAGACGTGGTGGTGGAACGAGAAAGTGCAGGAAAGCATAAGGAGAAAGAGGTTGGCAAAACAGAATTTGGATCGACAGAGTGATGAGAAAAAGAGGGATTATTTTGAGCAGCTGATGAATGAGGAAAATGAGAGAGAGAGATGTGGTGTGGAGTTGGTGAAGCAGAAAGTGCATAGGATTAGTAAGGACGAAATGAGAGCAGCAATTAAGAGGATGAAAAGTGGAAAGTCAGTTGGACCAGATGACATACTGGTAGAAGCATGGAGATGTTTAGCTGAGATGGCAGTGGAGTTTTTAACAAGATTGTTAAACAGGATTTTGGAAGGTGAGAGGATGCCTGAGGAATAGAGAAGGAGTGTGCTGGTACTGTTCTTTAAGAATAAGGGAGATGGGCAGACCTGCAGTAACTACAGGGGAATAAAGTTGAAAGCCAAGCTGAGAGAAGAGGTGACCATCTGTGAGCAACAGGTTTTATGACGAGGAAGAGCACCACAGATGCATTATTTGCTTTCAGAATGTTGATGGAGAAGTATAGAGAAGGTCAGAAGGAGTTGCATTGTGTGTTTGTGGATTTAGAGAAAGCGTACGACAGGGTGGAGAGAGGAGTTGTGGTATTGTATGAGGAAGTCAGGTGTGTCAGAGAAGTATGTGAGGGTGGTGCAGGACATGTATGAGGACAGTGTGTCAGCAGTAAAGTGTGCAGTAGTAACGACAGACTGGTTCAAGGTGGAGGTTGGACTGCATCAAGAATCGGCTCTAAGCCCTTTTCTGTGTGCAGTGGTGATGGACAGGTTGGCGGACGAGGTCAGACAGGAGTCTCCATGGACTATGATGTTTGCGGATGATATTGTGATTTGTGGTGAGAGTAGTGAGCAGGTTGAGAAGAGCCTGGAGAGGTGGAGGTACACGCTGGAGAGAACGGGAATGAAAGTCAGTAGGAGTAAGACAGAATACATGTGTGTGAATAAGAGGGAGGGCAGTGGAGCGGTGCGGTTGCAGGGAGAAGAGGTGGAGAAGGTGGAGGATATCAGGTACCTGGGTTCAAAAGTGCAAAGTAATGGAGAGTGTGTTAGAGAAGTGAAGAAAAGAGTGCAGGGAGGGTGGAGTGGGTGGAGAAGAGTGATAGCAGGAGTGATTTGTGATAGAAGGGTATCTGTGAGAGTGAAAGGGAAAGTTTATAGGACTGTGGTGAGACCTGCGATGTTGTATGGTGTAAAGACAGTGGCATTGACTAAAAGACATGAAGTGGAGCTGGAGGTAGCAGAGCTGAAGATGTTGAGGTTTTCGTTGGGAGGGACGAGGATGGACAGGATTAGAAACAAGTTTATTAGAGGGACAGCACATGTAGGACGTTTTGGAGACAAGGTGAGGGAGGCGAGATTGAGATAATTTGGACATGTGCAGAGGAGGGACATGGGGTATATCAGTAGGAGAATGGTGAGGATGGAGCCACCAGGATGGAGGAAAAGAGGAAGACCATAGAGGTGGATGTGTGTTTGTGTGTGTGTGTGTGTGTGTGTGTGTGTGTGTGTGTGTGTGTGTGTTTGTGTTTGTGTTTGTGTGTGTGGGGGGGACAACAAAGACATTTATTTTCTTTCTCACTCAGCACACAGAAAGCACTTTCTAATAAAGCAACCAAAACTACCTGTCAAATGATAGACGAAAGAGACAATGACTTTTTTTAAAATCTTTTTTAAGTTGAAATTAAAATGAAAAGAAAATGTATAAAAACATTTCAGATCAATAAACAAAAAATAACAAATCAATAACTGCAGAAAGGCCACAAGATTTGCATACAACAAAAACAATTGAATATTAATTTGCAGAATTAGACATTGTTAGCTTTTTGTTTCACATGTATTATCACAATAGGCTCCATGTAAGCTAGTGCTGATCCAAGGCAAAATGTTTGAAGGCGTTCAATTCAACACCTGTAACTCAAATTGGTTTAAATGACCGCATGCTACACCCAAACCAGCTCAGGTTGATATGCGCTACCTGCAAAATGGCCAGTAGTCATAGAATCTTGGACATTTACAACTAATGAAATTCTGTCAGATCAGGAAAAACACAAAGGACGACCTTAACAATAAAATGAGGATGAGTATGTTGACTTTGACTGCAGAAAAGCTGAATAAGTGACGAACAAATACATTTAAAAAAGATAATTGTTGATACAAAATATCTAATATTGAATAGAAATTAATAGAAATTTCAGCAACAGAAAATCACCTCACAGAGCACTGAGGAAATGTGGATTTACATAATATAATTTTTTATATTTTTAAACTTACTTCATTAAAGCTAATGATAAAAATATAATGATAATAATATTAATGATACAACAATCAAGAGTTCTTCTAATTAGCAAGGAGCATTTCAAACAAGCTTTTTTAAGTGTTTTATCTATATTTTAATAATTTTTCAGCAGCGCACAGTTCATATTACTAAATTTGCCAATGCTCTTTAGAGTGTACACGATCCTGCAATTCATCGTGTTATACATAACATTTGTAATTATGAATTTTTCATATGGTGGGATTAGCACCTCTTCTTCACTAGGGAACACAGACATACTGGATATGCGTGCACCAAAGCAGGTCGTAATCTTAAAACAGGTGTTTGTACCAAATCCAGGCAAGTTAGATTTAAGTGTAGTTGACGCAAACCTGCCGAATCTCATCTGCTGACCACGAAAAGCTGAATCAAAATTAACGCCGGTCCACCGGAAAACATTAGTGCATTTCTTCAATTGATACGTTTGTATGGCGCGTGTTAGCAAGAAATGATAGGCTTTATAATTGAAATGTGTTTTATATTTTGGCCTTCCTGAGCCCACAGCATTATTGAGCTTTGAATAAGACCCAGTAGAGGACGTGTAGACTTTTATTATCCTTTCAAAATAATTCTGAAAGTTCTTGTATTTGTTCCAAGTTGTAGTAAACCCTACATCAAATTTGAACTCGTTAGGTAGAATCTGTTGTTTAATCTTGTAGAACATGTTTTTCTCACAGCCTATGAATTGATCATCGACAGAATCTTTTGCCATGTCCAGTTTATATCCAGAGTGTGATGTCCGGGACAATTTCTATTAAACAAATAAAGAAAAAACATGGTTTGTGGAAAAACTAGTGATTAAAAAAGTCTGTTCACTTTCAATTGGAGAAAAAACTCACCACTTGGCAGCAAACAGTAAAAATAATGAGGAGTGCAACGAAGATGTTGTTGTTGCCAGTGCTGGAGAACTTCACAGTTGTCATTTTTTTATCTAAAAAAAAAGATACATTTCACATGTGTGTCTACTTTGTGCTATAGTTGCTTCAGTTATATGGATTATATATATTTAAGCAAACATTATTACATTAGAATAATGAACTATCATTCATCATGGCACCTGTTAGTGGGTGGGATATAGTAGGCAACAAGTAAATATTTTGTCCTCAATCTTGATGTGTTCGAATCAGGCAAGCGTAAGCATTTGAGGGAGTTTGACAAGGGCCAAATTGTGATGTCTAGACGACCGAGGCAAACTACATTATGAGCACCTGCCTGATATGTTGGTCCCTGTTTTGCTGCCAAAACAGTCGTGATCCATCAAGCATTAACAGCATTAACTTCTTCAGCAATGTGAGCTACAGTAGCTAGAAAAATTCTGGTCCTTGATAAACTCGCACAAATCCTTACGCCTGCCCATTTTTCCTGCTTCCAACACATTGACTTTGAAGGCAAAATGTTAATTTGCTGATTAATAAATATATCCCACCCACTCACAAGTGCCACAAATAATGCAGAATTTTGTTGTAAATGTAGAATTCTTGAAAGAGAAAAAATTGAAAATCAGATACCATAATATTTCTGGTGTGATGTGATCATAATACTCACAGCTCCGGTGCTTTCAAGACTTCTTCTATATTAGTTTCCCTTTAAGCGCTAAGTTATTGCGTGTAAAGAAGACGTGCTCAAACAATCCCCCCTGAGATTTGTCCAATCTTCTTGCCTGTAGGTGATAGTTTGCCTACAGGTTTCCTGATACAGCTGAAGTTGTTTGAAGCCACATCTCACCATTATTTATACACAACTTTTTTTAATCCCAATACCATAAATGGAGTTGTTTTCAGATGACAGTACAAGATTGGTTTAAAGATTTAAAGTGTCATTGTGTGTGTAGTAAACTTGTTACACTGTGTTTCTCACAGTTACATTAACCCTTTTATGTTATTTGGGTTGAATTGACCTGTTTTACATTTTTACATAGTACTAATACTGTTTTTTTTTCTACCTGATATTTAATGGCCTTGGCTTATTTTCTGTGACAGATAATTGAGTACACACACCACACATTTACATATACATCACAGTATCAAATCTTCCACCATCAGTATGACCAAAAGAAAGCTGTCAGAGGGCTTTAGAGCTCATATTCAAAAAGAGTCAGGCACATAGTGATGTGGAAGAGAAAGGTGTCTCAGAATATGAGGATAATAAAAAATCAATTCAGAGTATTTAAATTATGGAAGTAAATTCGTAGATTGGCTTCACTCAGAGTATGCACCACAAGGAGCTCCACAGATGGCTGCTGGAGCAGCCCAAGAGCCAGCCACTACAAAAGCCCCACAATCAGCCAATGGAGCAGCCCCTCAGACTTATTTGTCTTAGAACGGACATATTGAATGATCTCGAATAAGAGATCCCTCACGCTCAGGTGCTAACATGACACGGATGGTACCAGGACCCACACAATTTGCAGTGAGTCATGGTCATCCTTTGAGCTGCTGATTCCTAACAATTTAGAAAATTATTCTGGATATGATCAATCTTGAGGGGAGTTTTCGGTGACCAGTGGAAAAAGATGAACAACATGCATCTGCATGCCTAACTTTAGCCCTAACCCATCCTTGCTGGTGTCTATAGGTCAAGAGGTGAGTTGTCTGAAAATGTGTGGGATGCTGAGATTGGGAGAGCAATGTTTAGAGCCACAATGTCTTTTAAGAGCGTCAAAGTATTCTCCAGGATCAACAAGCTAATTTATACAGGGAAGAAACCAGGGTACACAGGTCTCAGTGGCCACAACATTACCAGTGACAATTTTTTCATGCCATACAGCCTAAGACAGCATCTCTAAAGAAAGATAACAATGGTTCAAACAAGAAAACAAATCTAGAAAAATAAGACAGAGCTTCCATCTGAGCTTCTAACTGTGAAGAAAAGGCCAGTCCATTCCTCCAATTTTATGGTCATAGCCAACACTGTGCACAATGCGCAGTCCCTCATAAACTCGTTTCTAATCCTGTCCATCGTCATCACTCCCAATGAAAATCTCAACATCTTCAGCTACCTCTGCTACCTCCAGCTGCCTCCTGTCTTTCACTCAATGTCACTGTCTCTAAACCATACAACATCGCAGGTCTCACCACAGTCCTATAAACTTTCCCTTTTCACTCTTGCAGAGACCCTTCTATCACAAATCACTCCTGCCTGCACTTTTTTCTTAACTTCTCTATCACTCTCTCCATCACTTTGCATTGTTGACCCCAGGTACCTGAACTCCTCCACCTTCACCACCTCTTCTTCCTGCAACCGCACCACTCCACTGCCCTCCCTCTCATTCACACACATGTACTCTGTCTTACTCCTACTGACTTTTCATTCCCCGTCTTTTCAGCATTTCAAAGACTTGCTGTTTCTTCTCCTTTTGACTTGCACACTCCTGTAAAAATGAGAAAGCCAATGTAGGCTTGCAAGTCAGTCACATCAAGTCTTTACAATTGTCCCCCTTTGGGTCTTATCTTCCTCCTCTCTAAGTTTGTCATTTCAAGTACAAGGTGGTATCAAAAAGGTTTTTAGACTATGTTTGTGCCAAAAGACATCGTCCTGTGTACGTGCGTTACCATGTCTGCAATTTCATCATGGACAGCAAGTTAACAACATGATGGTGGCTTTCTCTGCGGCTTCAGTTGCGGATCTAATCACCTTCCTCTTTGCCTCCCCAGTGATGCCTAGTTGAGTAAGTACTTTACAGAGTGAACGCCCTGCAAAATCTTTACAGCCCACCTCCAACGGCTCACAACGAGTTTTCCAGCCCTGCTTTCTACACTCTTCAACTAACCCTCTCGTTGGCCTCTTCCCAGTGCACAGTGAGCTCCAATAAAATCAATTGCTTGGTGGAATCTGAGACAAAGTTGTGTAGATGTTATTCTGCTAGGGATCTTCAGCTGTTTATCTAGATCCACCTGACCTCAATATCACTTAAAACAACCCAAACAAATGTGTGTAGATTGTTGAATTTCTTATGTTTTATACAGTTAAAAGAGCCTGAGCTAAAAATGTACACTAATAAAAAGAACACTTATGATATAAAATGTGTAGAAGACATTGAAAAAGTATCATGCATATTTTATACTTACTGAATTGTCTCCATTAAATTAAGAAAGAAGCTCACCACTGTGTAGCAAACAATCAAAATATTAACGATTGCAGCAACTATGTTGCTGACGGATGGGAAAACTCCATGGCTGCTTTCATTGTTAATATGACACGATAAGCAAATTTCACATGTATATCTATTTTGTGTCAGTGATTTGTTCTCAAGTTGTCTGTTATTTTACTTTATTGTTTTTTGTCCACCATATGTCACCATTTTTCTCCATGTTGTTCATCCACAGACAGACAGACAGACAGACAGACAGACAGACAGACAGACAGACAGACAGACAGA
>JAAIIK010000151.1:896070-927821 GCA_014706435.1 Silurus glanis
GTTTACACAGTGAAAAAAGGATGAATTTATTTTAGCATGTTCAACCTTTATAAAAAAAAAACAAAATAGTGTAAATAATCAGTTCACACGATCAATAACAAATTAGATGATTTACAAACCTGAATTTTTTACACTACATTGAAGAACAGACAGACAGACAGACAGACAGACAGACAGACAGATTAAACAACATAGAGCTACAACACACAACATAAAGCTGCATAACAGAACACAGAGCAAGGACTACAGTAAGTGTCCTCACCACATAAAGTGCTTCGTGTGCAACCGAGTGTGAATAGTGCAGACTAAAAACAGTGCAAACAGACAACACAAGACAGTGTGGGACAAATACACAAAACACAAAATATTGCCACCAGTAAACCTGCAGTATACTCTGATTATACAGTAATGTGCAAAAGAGGACTATAAACAAGAGAGTATTTGTAAACATAAACACAATGTTGTGCAAAAAACAGCATGTAAACAGTATAATATGGTTAAATATAAATATAATATGGTGGAATAAATTAAGATAAATAATGAGTGTGTGTTGAGTTCAGGTTGTACAGTTCAGTAAAACACAGTTGAGTGAGTGTGGGTGTGTGTGAGTTTCAGTTTCAGGTCAGGTCTGTGTGTTGAGGAGTGTGATTGCTTAGGGGGAAAAACTGTTGCACAGTCTGGATGTGAGGCCCGAATGCTTTAGAACCGCTTTCCTGATGGCAGGAGGGTGAAGAGTGTGTGAGAGGGGTCTGTTTGAAGAGTGTGTGTGAGGGCTGAATGGGGTCGTCCACAATGCTCTTGGCTTTGCGGATGCCGCGTGTGCTGTAAATGTTTGCGATGGAAGTGAGAGAGACTCCAATTATCTTCTCAGCTGTCCTCACTATCCTCTGTAGGGTCTCCAAGTTGAAGGAATCGCTGTTTGTTGCAGTCTCGCTAAACAGGGTGCACTCAAAACAGCCCTGAAGAGCAGAGGTGGCTCATGCTAGCCAAGCATCTGAAGAGCGGTCTGTATGCTGGATTTAGCATAACAAAGGAATTCCAACCATAAAGTTGAAGGCACACAATTGTAGTAGAATGAAATTATCCCTTCACTTAAACCAGGAGACCCAAACATGTGCCATCATGTCAGTCCATAAAGATATGCTTTACATTGGTTTGACTGAAGATCTTGAGTGGCCTGATATGCAGCTCTGATTTCCATCCTACTGAACACCTTTGAGTGGAATTGGAATGCTAAAAAATAGACAAAGCAGTAAGGATATCTTTCAAAAAGGTATTTTTAATTAACAAATAAAATTACAGTATCATGTCAATAATTTGAAGAACCATTGGTATTTAATGGACAAATGAAATATGGTTGGCAATATCAGCTTTCCTGCAGAAAAAATAAGCCACAGCAGAGAAAGCTGTGCTGCAAAATGTTATTTGTAATGTGCATTGCCAATTAAAATATAGTGGAGTAAAAATAACATATATCGAATGATAAATGTAGTTAAATAGAAAGTAAATTTTGCCTATATCTTTAATAATGAAAGTGGCCAAAAAATACCTAAATACAGTAACAACGTATATTTACTCAAATACTTTACACCACTGTTGTTGAACATCATCATGAAAAGTTTACTGATAAATATCTATAAGGTGAGTATGATTTCTAGCCTGGACTAAACTGACTACCACCTGCTTTTCTTGCTCAGTCAGAATTTCTTCCTCCACTTTATGGCCTTGTAAAAAGTGAAATTACTGTACATCACTTACTCTGTGGTACACACTGATGTGCAGTATGCAAACACTTGCCAGTTGTGAGTAGCCAGTTCAGTGCATGCTAAAAATGACATGAAAGAATTAATAATAGGCTTGTGGAAAGCCACAGGTTATTGTATCTAACTCAGTGAGACAAGCAAAAAATTAAGCTCCATGCATGGCATGCTGCAAATGTGTGAAAAATCATTTTAACACTCAGCAAGCAGAGCAGCTTGTGGTGACAACCACATTGTGCCAAGACCTCTAAAGTCTCTTTTGTGAACACACATGTGCACACACATACATTTTCTCCATTATCTATTATTTAACCAAAAGAAATATTTTTTTTTCTTGGATTTTTCATTTTTAGTTAAAATATTTGGTTTTAGAGTTTAAATGTTTGTTTTTTACTATTACTTTTGTCGATCTAAATAATTATTACTGATTGTAAGATCTAACTTAATTTATGTGTTGCTATTAGTTGGTTCAACTTTTTTCCTGTTGTAGTATGAATTATGTATGAATTATGTATGTAGTATGTAGTAATGAATATGAACAGATTATAATTCAATTCAATTAATTTTTATTTGCATTTTTTTTTTTACAATGAACATTGTCTTAAAGCAGCTTTACAAAGATAATGTGGTGAAAAAAATGTGTAAGTGTAAGTTTGTCCTTGACGGGCACCTGCGGCAAGGAAAAACTCCCTGAGATGGCATAAGGAAGAAACATTGAGAGGAACCAGATTCAAGAGGGAACCCATCCTCATCTGGATGCACGGAATGTCAATTTATTACAGATAAACAATGTTGAGGTGTGCAGTGATGGTGATCAGAAGCAAACTGTAACATTAACTACAGTCCAAATCCATCCTCAAAGCTCCCATTCTTACCCTGGGGTTTCATTTCATGAAACCCCAGGGAACTGATGAGAAACCATCCCCAGCTGCACAGAGTGACCTCTAATCGAAGAGAACACCATCCAAAGGCATGCCAGGAGGAAACCTTACAATCCTGACTTGTATGTGTTCCAATAATCTATAGCAGCTCAGGTAGTGCACTAGTGCTTTGAAGTTGTCTTCATTGTTGAAGTTGTCTACATTTCCAGCCCATTTATATTAGTTACTGTAAGTTTACTTGCCTTTCCATTGATTAGTCTTTTGTCCAAATAATTATATTGCCTTGTGTTCTTTATATGCACATTAATGTTTGTATTATATGTTTGCAGAACCACACACAATTTATCATGCACTAAAGACATTTATCAACAATAAAGATATTATAATATAACTGTGGTGTGAGATGTCCTTTTTTCAAGTCAGATTATGTCTTCATCTATCTGATTCCTTTCAGAATTTGATCTCTACTGGTTTGATTCCCGTCCGAATATTAACTCTTTTCACTTCTGGTCTGTTTTTAGTCAGAATATGAAATCTCTTCTCTTCTGGTCTGATTTCAGGCAGAATATGACCTCTTCCATCTGATTCCTGTCAGAATATGAACTCTTCCCTCTTCTTCTTTGATACTAGTCAGAATATAACCTTTCACGGTCTGAGTATGGTCCGAATATATCGTATTACCACTTAATACCAATCAGAATATTAACTTTTCCAGTTTAATTCCACTCAGAATATTAAATCTTCTGTCTGATTCCGGTCAGAATATGACCTATTAGGTCAGATTCCAGTCAGAATTTAACCTCTTCCCGTCTGATTTCTGTCAGAAAATGACCTTTTCCAATCTGAATACAGTAAGAATATAACCTCTTCCCGTCTGATTCAAGTCAAAATATGACATCTGCCCTCTTCTGGTCTGATTCGTCTCAAAATAAGATTTTGCAGTGCGGCTTCACTAATTTTCTTTTACAAACCAACAAGCTTGCCAGCAGGGGCACTCTATTTTTATTTATGAAGCTTAATCATAGCATTGTAATAACCCCACCATTAGGGTTGCACAAGCCAGTGCACCCTTAGTGCCAGTCCAAAGCCCGGATAAGTGGGGAGGGTTGCGTTAGGAAGGAAATCCAGCACAAATCAGCCAAATCAAATATGCGGATCACAAATCAGAAATTTATACTGGATCGGTCAAGGGCCGGGTTACCATTGACCGCCACAGGTATCGTTAGCCAACAGGGTACCGGTGGAAATTGGGCTACTGTTGGCCGAAGGATGTGAAGGAGAGGAGGAAGACGTCTACAGAGACAGCAGGGAAAGGAGAAGTGTAGGAGAGTGGAGGTTCGGGTTGGTACTTTAAATGTTGGTACTATGACTGGTAAATGAAGAGAGGTAGCTGATATGATGAAGAGGTGAAATGTAAACATGGTGTGTGTTCAGAAGACCAAGTAGAAAGGGAGTAAGACCAGTAACATTGGAGGGGTGGTTAAACTGTTCTATCATGGTGTGGATGGAAAGAAAAATGGTGTAGGGGTGATCCTGAAGGAAGAGTTTATTAAGAGTGTAGTGGAGGTGAAGAGGGTTTCTGATAGGGTTATGGATGGGGTTCTACAGCCCGTACTTCATAGTTTTCAAATAGGACGGTGTGTTGCACCCTATTCTAGAAGGGTGGCTGTTAGGCAGGCGCAGCCCCAAACACAATCATCGGGAGGTGCAGAAACAAAGCATCGCGACACGCTCTCCCCCTGTAAGGGGATACAGCACGCCGCTTGGGTCTGAAGCCCTGTGAGGTGAGAGATCTGAGGCCTGTCATTTTTTGATTAGAGGGCTTTGACCAAAAGGTCCTGACAGGACATTCTGGAGGGCACCACTTTTCTCGGTGCATGTCCCACGCTGGCCCCCTTAGGGACCTGGTTGGTTAACCTTGCCACGAAATGTGCTTCAGGACGGTTTGCACCCGGCATCGTTGCGGACCAGGAGGACTAGCCGCCTCTTTCGAGGCCCCATTTCGACAGAGTCCTTCCCATCAAGGTAAATGCTAAATAAGCAGACCCTGAGCTGATCGATTATTGATGCCACTGCATTCTTTTATGAGTCTTCTGGTCTCCTCGCTCCATTCTGGGTCAGAGCTCACTCAACCCAGAATGTGGCAGCCTCTAAGGCTTGGTTCTCTGGAATTTCAATGTGCAATGCTGCGGGCTGGTCCACCCCGCTGACCTTTGTTTGGTTTTAAAACCTTGACCTCAGTGCCACTCCTGGCCACTCCGTCTTTCGACCTAGCTATATACATGCTTTTCAGAAACTGGTCAGTAGTTCCCAAAGCATTGCGACTCAGCTTGAGTTCCTGAAAAGGAACGTCTCTAGGTTTGTTTTATCAAGTGGACAGTCAGAATGTGTCAAGCTAAATTATATGATATTTGCTACAGCTCCATGGTTACGCAATGAGGCACTTCCAAACTAAGAATAAGTTGGGGCAGTCTGTGGCAGGGGAGCATACGAAATACTAAGTCATAATTATAAGTTAGTAAGTCATAATTATGAGATAGTGAGCAATAATTATGAGATAGTAAGTCATACTTATGAGATCCTTTCTGTGATTTTTTTTTTTTTTGTGAATGCAAAAACATGGAGGAATAATGGCGACATCTGGTGGACAAAAGTTGTGGCTCACTATGAGCGTGTCAGACAATTGACGCTGATTCAAGTCCTGGTCCTGAAATGTTTTATTGCATGGCGGTTAGGTTTGTAAGGTTGTTTTTTTAACAATCTGTAATACATCAAATACATTAACTTATCCTTCTGTCAGACTTTTTCAGTGTGAGATCAAGATTATTGAACATATTACAATTTTCTTAAATCTATGAGTGATAATGGTGTCAGTGGCATTGCTACAGGCATATACTTACAGATTACAGATACTATTAGCCATATAGTGTATCTTTATTAACAATTGTTTAAATATATAATGTACGTGATTTTGTGTGAAATCTTTTTTTAATTAAAAAGGGGGTATTGTGACATCACAAATCTAAATTATTTTAAAGTGTATCTATAATTAAAAGAAATAAATTAATTAAAAACAATTAAAAGTAAGTCAAGTAATGTATTAATTATTATAATAATTAATATAATAATTAATTATTATATTAAATATATTTAAATATTTAAATATAATGATATAATTTATAGAATAAACAATAAAGTGGTATTATGCCACAAAAAAATATCAATTAATACCATAAAAAAAGAAGAACAAGTGGGTAAAACAACTTTTATTTTCTTTCACACACAGCACACAGAAACAGCTTTCTAATAAAGCGATCAAAACTACTTAAGTAATTTAACTAAAGTTAAAATGAAAGGCAATTTGGATAAACATTCGTAAAAGATTTTAAAGCCATAAATATCACACAAAGATTTAGAAGAAAATGTATAAAAACAGTTTGGATCATTAAACCAGAATAATAACAAGAATAAACAAAAAAAGAATATACTTTTACAGACTATCCCAGACATTGTTATCTTCTTTCATTTCACATTTTTATTTACAGCATTATCATAATAGAGTTGGGGTCCAAGGAAGCCATGTTTGATGAACAAAGTGTCTGATTAAAAAATGTTTAAGTTAAAATACAGGGATTGACAACTGTTACATAAGTTGGTGTAAATGACCGCATGCTGCATCCAAACTAGCTCAGGGTAATACCTGCTACCTACCAAATGACCAGTAGTCATAGGATTAAAGTACATTTGGAAATTTACAATGAACTAAATTGTGTGGGATCAGAAAAAAAAACACAAAGATAGATCAAATGCATTTAAAAAAAGTTAATTGTTGACACAAAATAACATAAAACTTTGTAGAAATTTAATAGACATTTTAGACAGTCACCTCACCAAGCACTGATTATACATAATAATAATATAATTATAGTAATATGATAAAACAATCAGGAGATTTTCTAATGTATAAGGAGCATTTCAAACAATCTGTGTTTTACTTACAATTTTTTTTTTAACAGCTCACAGTTCATATTACTACATGTGCCAGCACTCTTTAGAGTGTAAACAATCTCACAGTCCATCTTATTTGCCCTCTCATTTTCCATAATATCTGTGATTTTGAATTTTTCATAAGGTGGGATTAGCACCTCTTTCTCACGAGAGAGCGTAGACATTGTGGATATGTCTGCACCAAAGCATGTCTTAATCTTAAAACAGGATATTCTACCAAAATGAGTCAAGTTATATGTAAACGAAGCTGATGTAAACCTGCCAAATCTGATTTCCTGACCACGAACAGCTGAATTAAAAGCGATGTTGGTCCTACGGAAAACATCAGTGCATTTCTTTGCTTGATGTATTTGTATGGCACGTGTTAGGAAGAAATGGTAGGCTTTAAACTTAAAATCATCTTTATATCTCAGCCTGCCTGAGCTCACAGCATTATTGAGATTTTGATAAGACCCCTTTCCATACGTGTAGACTTTTATTATCCTTTCAAAATAATTCTTAAACTTATTGTATCTTTTCCAAGCTTTATTAAAATCTACATCTAAATTTAACTCTTTAGGTAGAATCTTATTTATAATCTTATTGTACGTGTCATTCTCGCAGCCTATGAATTGATCATCGACAGAATTTGGTGCCATGTCCAGTGTACTGTAAGAATCTGAAGTCCAGGATAATTTCTATTAAACAAATGAGGAAAAAAAATTACTTTTACAAAACTAGTGATTAAAAAAAGCCTGTTCAATGCACAACTTGCCATACTGTAAAAACTCACCACCATGTAGCAAACAATCAAAATAATGAGGAGTGCAGAGACAGTGTTGTTGCCGGTGCTGGAGAACTTCACAGCTCTTTTCATTGTTAATCTGAAACAATAAGCAAATTCCACATGTATTGTAACATCTCTGCCTATATTAAAATAACCACACACACACACACCTGTGCATTTTTCAAGCACCTTTTACTTCCTTTTTTACCTACAACATAACGGTTTTTTTCCTCTGTTCCAGCACCCTCTAACGACGGATACTGGTAACAACCACAGTAATCCTGATACATGTAATAAACATGTATGTTTATTTTGTGTTTTGGTTGTGTGTTGTGTCCACTATATGTCCCCATTCTTCCCCATGTTGTTCTGTCAGTTTTTCATTTTTATTTATTTTATTTATTTATTTTTATTTTTATTCTTTATGTATTTTATACTGTTATCACTGTTATTTTTAGAGAAAAATGTATGCTGATACTCATATTTCATTTTGCCTATAATTAAGATTAGTTTAAACCAAATTAATTAATTCCTATTTATATAATAAAATGGCATTGTTCCATCACAGTTATGAATTCCTTAAGATTGGTCTTTATTTAAGACCATAAATATTTTTTTATTATTATCATATAATACAATGTTTATATACAACCCCAAACCTAAAAAAGTTGGGACACTGTGCAAAATGTAAATAAAATTTTTTTTGCTAATCTCATAAATCCATATATTATATTATATTATATTATATTATAATATTCTATTCACAATTAAACAAAAAACTTTCAAATGTTTGAATTGAGAATTGATACCATTTTAGGGGAAAAAACAAGGTCATTTTGAATTTGATGGCTGCAACATGTTTAAAAAAAAAGTTGGGACAGGGATTTATAATGTGTAGCACCACTGTGTAGCATCATGTCTTCTGTCTATATACATATAGGAAATGACAGGACAAACTTTGGGAGAGGAATTTTGACCCATATGTGTCTGATACAGGATTTTAGCTGCTTAAGAGTTCTGGGTGTCCTTTGTTGTATTTTTTATTTCATGATGCACCAAATGTTTTTAATGTTGAAAGGTCTAGACTGCAGGCAGGAAAGGTTCATCACCCAGACCCTTCTACTATGAAGTCATGCTGCTGTAATAGATGCTATCAAAGATACACTATTTTCACTGCATCCGCATTTTTACACATTTTGTTATGTTACAACCTTATTCCAAAATAGATTAAATTCATTATTTTCCACAAAATTCTACAAACAGAAATGTTTGCAAATTTATAAAAAAAAAAGTAAGGTTTTTATCAGTAAGGTGGTTTCTAAGTGGGCTATTGACACAAAATTTCCACCAGATGTAGCCATCAAGCCAAATATTGAATTCATACAAAGAAATCAGAACATTTAGGACCAGGACTTGAACCAGCGTCAATTGTATGACACTCTTATAGTGAGCCAAAGGAGAGCAAGTCAACCAACTACAGAATGGGCCAGAATCACTCCTGAGCAATGCAGACGACTGGTCTCTCCATATAAGAGGCATCTAGAAGCTGTAATCACTAACAAAGGCTTTTCTACAAAGTATTAAATAAAGTGTGTTCAATACTTATTCCCTGTGTCATTTCACTTTATTTATTATGACTCAACTTGTATACTTAAATGTTCTGATTTCTTTGTATGAATTAAATATTTGGCTTGATGGCTACATCTGGTGGAAATTTTGTGTCAATAGCCCACTTAGAAATCCCCTAACTGATAAAAATGCTGATGTTTCAAATACTTATTTTTCCCGCTGTATATATTATGTTTAAACTGAGTAAAAACATGCATGCATATGTATAGCATCTAAAAAGTTTGAAAACATCCAAATCTTTTAATCTTTTTAGGGTCTCACCCAGTGCAATGACAGTGCATATTATAAAATCAACAACACAACAGAATCACAATAAATATTAAACATCCCAGCATGAATAATTCATTGAAGAACATGTCTTAAGTATAAAAACAATGCTTGCTGATTAGATTATTAGATTAGATAGATGACTAGATTAAACCAAATCTGATTGAAGTTACATAACAAATAATCGGTGTGATGTGATCATAATACTCACAGCTCTGATGCTTTCAAGCTTCTCAATTTGTAATAAAAAGACACAAGTTTGTTTATAACAAGGACCTGTTTAAACTATCACCTCTTACATACATCCAGTCGTCTTGCCTACAGGTAATAGTTGTAAAAAGATTGTTTATTTACTGAAACAGCTGAAGTGCTCGCCTAATAAAAAGCACTCTTGCCACAGCTTCACCTCAGCACTATTTATACACACCTCCTGTCTTAATTCATTACCATAAATGGATTTTAATTTCAGACCACATTATGTGGTTGGTTAACAGTTTTTGAGGTGTGATTGTATGTGCAGTAAAACTGTTGCTCTCTGTTGTTCGAACTTACTTTAGCCTTGGGTTGGATAAGTTAGTGAGAAATGTTGAATAGCGAGTAATGCGAGTAATGTAATATCAAGTAACCAAAATAGTGTTTAAGTGGTTAAAAATAAACGTTTACACAGTGAAAAAAGGATGAATTTATTTTAGCATGTTCAACCTTTATAAAAAAAAACAAAATAGTGTAAATAATCAGTTCACACGATCAATAACAAATTAGATGATTTACAAACCTGAATTTTTTACACTACATTGAAGAACAGACAGACAGACAGACAGACAGACAGACAGACAGATTAAACAACATAGAGCTACAACACACAACATAAAGCTGCATAACAGAACACAGAGCAAGGACTACAGTAAGTGTCCTCACCACATAAAGTGCTTCGTGTGCAACCGAGTGTGAATAGTGCAGACTAAAAACAGTGCAAACAGACAACACAAGACAGTGTGGGACAAATACACAAAACACAAAATATTGCCACCAGTAAACCTGCAGTATACTCTGATTATACAGTAATGTGCAAAAGAGGACTATAAACAAGAGAGTATTTGTAAACATAAACACAATGTTGTGCAAAAACAGCATGTAAACAGTATAATATAATTAAATATAAATAATAAATGGTGGTGCAATATATTGAGATAAGTAATGAGTGTGTGTTTAGTTCAGGTTTTAAAGTAAAAGACAGTTGAGTGAGAGTGTGTGTGTGTGTGTGTTTCAGTTTCAGTTCAGGTCTGTGTGGTGAGGCCCGAATGCTTTAGAACCGCTTTCCTGATGGCAGGAGGGTGAAGAGTGTGTGAGAGTGGTGTGTATGAAGAGTGTGTGTGAGGAGTGTGTGAAAGGTGTGTGTGGGTGTACGGGGTTGTCCACAATGCTATTGGCTTTGCGGATGCAGAGTGTGGTGTAAATATTCGCTGTCCTCACTATCCTCTGTAGGGTCTTGCGATGGTGCAGTTCTCAAAACAGGCAGTGATGCAGCTGCTCAGGAAGATCTCAATGGTCCCTCTGTAGAACATGGTTAGGATGGGTAAAGACTGAGGAAGTCTGAGGAAAGATGGGCTTTCCTCAGCCTTCTCAGGAGGTAGAGGCGCTGCTGGGCTTTCTTGGTGATTGAGTGACCAGGTGAAATTCTCCACCAAATAAATACCAAGAAATTTGTTGCTCTTGACGATCTCCACTAAGGATCCATCGATGATCAGTGGACAATGGCTGCTCCCCTGAAGTCAACAACCATCTCTTTGGTTTTGTCAAAGTTCAGAGACAGGTTGTTCGTTCCACACCAGAATGTTAACTGTTTCACCTCCTCTCTGTTTGCTGACTCATCATTCTTGCTGATGAGACCCACCACGGTCGTGTCATCGGCGAACTTGATGATGTGGTTTGACCTGTGCCTAATAACCTGTTGCTATTTAGTCATGAGTCAGCAGAGTGAACAGCAGATCTCTAGTGGTGCTGGAGATGCTGTTCCCGATCCGGATTTACTGAGGTCTCCCAGTCAGGATGTCCAGGACCCAGGTGCAGAGGGAGGTGTTCATGCCCAGTAGGCTCAGCTTCTTAATCAGATTATGAGGGATGATTGTGTTGAATGCTGAACTGAATTCTATGAGCGGCATTCATACGTAAGTATTCTTATTGTCCAGGTAGGTGGGGGCCAGATGGAGGGTCAGAGTGATGGCATTGTCTGTGAAACAGTTCGGATGATACGCAAACTGCATGGCATCCTGTGTGGGTGGAAGCTGGGTCTTGATGTGCCTCATCATGATGCGTGTGATTTCGATGGGACGATAGTCATTGAGGCAGGAGACTGTAGAATTTTCTGTCTTGAGGCACGTAGGAACAATGGTGCTGCTCAGGGAGATGTTGAAGATGTCAGTGAAGTGAACTAGCTGTTCTGCACATTGTCAAAGTTGTCTGTTCCAGCAGACTTCTGTGGGTTAAGAGTTTTCCTCACTTCAGCCATGTGTGTGTTTCAGTTTCAGTTCAGGTCTGTGTGCTGAGGCCCGAATGCTTTAGAACCGCTTTCCTGATGGCAGGAGAGTGAAGAGTGTGTCAGAGGGGTGTGTTTGAAGAGTGTGTGTGAGGGGTGTGTGAAGAGTGTGTGTGAGGGGTGTATGGGGATTCCAAGTTGATGGAATCGCCGTTGGTTGCAGTCTCCCAAAACATGTCCCAGTCACTGGATTCAAAACAGCCCTAAAAAACAGAGGCGGCTCCTGTTGGCCAGATTTTAACCTGTTTTAGACCCGGTTTAAAGCGTCTGACGACCGGTTTGTATGCTGGAATTAGCATAACAGAGGATTCCAACCATAAAGTTGAAGGCACACAATTGGATGTAGTAGCATGAAATTTTCCCTTCACTTAAACTAGGAGGCCCAAACATGTTCCATCATGTCAGTGCCCCTGTGCACAAATCCAGCTCCATAAAGATATGCTTTACATTGGTTTGACTGGAAGAACTTGAGTGGTCTGCTATGGAGCTCTCACCTCCATCCTACTGAACACCTTTGAGATGAATTGGAATGCTAAAAAATAGACAAAGCAGTAAAGAAATCTTTCAAAAAAGGTATTTTTAATTAACAAAAAAAATTACAGTATCATGTCAATAATTAGAAGAAGCATTGGTATTCAATGGACAAATGAAATGGCGTTGGCAATATCGGCTTTCCTGCAGAATAAATAAGCCACAGCAGATAAAGCTGTGCTGCAAAATGTTATTGGTAATGGTCATTGCCAATTAAAATGTAGTGGAGTAAAAAGAACATATATCGAATCATAAATGTAGTTAAATAGAGAGTAAATGTTGCCTATATCTTTAATAATGAAAGTGGCCAAAAATACTTAAATACAGTTGCAAAGTATATTTACTTAAATACTTTACACCACTGATGTTGAACATCATCATCAAAGGTTTACTGATGAATATCTATAAGGTGAGTATGATTTCTAGTCTGAACTAAACTGACTACCACCTGCTTTTCTTGCTCAGTCAGAACATCCTCCGCTTAATGGCCCTGTGAACTGTGAAACCTACTGTACATCACTTGCTCTGTGGTACACACTGATGTGCAGTATGCAAACACTTGCCAAATAAGAGTAGCCAGTTTAGTGCATGCTAAAAATGTAATGAAAAAGCCCTTCTAATTAATAAAAGGCATGTGGAAAGCCACAGGTTATTGTATCTAGCTCAGTGAGACAAGTAAAAAATTAAGCTCCATGCATGTTTTGGTGCAAATGTGTAAAAAATCATTTTAACACTCAGCAAGCAGAGCAGCTTGTGGTGACAACCACATTGTGCCAAGACCTCTAAAGTCTCTTTGTGAACACACACACACACACACACACACACACACACACACATACACACACACAAATGTTCTCCATTATCTTATATTCAAAGGAAAAAAAAATCTTATTTTGGCTTTTTTTTCTTGCATTTTTTATGTTTTTGAGGACACAGATTACAATTCAAATAAATTTAATTAATATTAATATGTATAGCACTTTTAACAATGAACATTGTCTCAAAGCAGTCTTACACAGATAATGTGGTGATAAAAATTATGTTCTTTATAAATGTAGTTTGTCCCTGGTGAGCGAGCCGGTGGTGACTGTGGCAAGGAAAAACTCCCCGAGATGAAGAAACGAGGAAGAAACATTGAGAGGATCCAGACTCAAGTGGAAACCTATCCTCATCTGGGGAGCACCTAATGTCCATTTATTATAGATGAACAATGTTGAGGTGTGCAGTGATTGTGATCAAAAGCAAACTGTAGTCCTGAATCAGTGAAGCAGACTGTTCACAATAACTTCAGTCCAAATCCATCCTCAAAGCTCATGTTATTACTCTGTAATTTCATGGATCTCCAGGGCATTGATGAGAAACCATCCCCAGCTGCACAGAGTGGCCTCCAATCAAATGGATTCACTTGCCATGTGTGCACTTCACCTCTCTGATGGCATGGGACAGTTTGGCCCTTGCTGTTCTTAGGGCCATCTTGTCCCCTGCTCTGAAGACAATGTCTCTTTTTTTAGCAGCGCACGCACTTTTGCGGTAAATAACAGCTCCTGGTTGGAGCATGTAGTGATGGTCTTTGAGATGGTCACATCATCAACACACTTGCTGGTCACTGATGATGCGTACTCCTCCAAGTTGAAGGAATCGCCGTTGGTTGCAGTCTCCCTAAACATGTCCCAATCACTGGATTCAAAACAGCCCTAAAAAAACAGAGGCGGCTCCTGTTAGCCAGATTTTCACATGTTTTAGAACTGGTTTAAAGCGTCTGACAAGCGGTCTGTATGCTGAAATTAGCATAACAGAGGATTCCAACCATAAAGTTAAAGGCACACAATTGGATGTAGTAGCATGAAATTTTCCCTTCACTTAAACTAGGAGGCCAAAACATGTTCCATCATGTCAGTGCCCCTGTGAACAAATCCAGCTCCATGAAGATATGCTTTACATTGGTTTGACTGGAAGAACTTGAGTGGTCTGCTATGGAGCCCTCACCTCCATCCTACTGAGTAAAAAATTAAGCTCCATGCATGGTATTCTGCAAATGTGTGAAAAATCATTTTAACACTCAGCAAGCAAAGCCGCTTGTGGTGACAACTACATTGTGCCAAGACCTCTAAAGTCTCTTTTGTGAACACACATGTGCACACATACATTTTCTCCATTATCTAACCAAAAGAAATATTTTTTTTCTTGGATTTTTTATTTTTAGTTTAAATATTTGTTTTTAGATTTTAAATGTTTGTTTTTTACTATTACTTTTGTAAATCTAAATAATTATTACTGATTGTAAGATCTAACTTATGTGTTGCTATTAGTTGGTTCAACTTTTTTCCTGTTGTAGTATGAATGTACAAATGTTTTCGAGGACACAGATTACAATTCAATTCAATTAATTTTTATTTGTATATATATTTTTTTTGTACAATGAACATTGTCTTAAAGCAGCTTTACACAGATAATGTGGTAAAAAAAATGAATAAGTGTAAGTTTGTCCCTGAAATGCAAGCCGGTGGCGACTGCGGCAAGGAAAACTCCCTGAGATGGCATAAGGAAGAAACATTGAGAGGAACCAGACTCAAGAGGGAACCTCATCCTCATCTGGGTTGCACTGAATGTCAATTTCTTACAGATAAACAATGTTGAGGTGTGCAGTGATGGTGATCAGAAGCAAACTGTACTCCTGAGTCAGTGTAGCAGACTGTTGACATTAACTACAGTCCAAATCCATCCTCAAAGCTCCCGTTCTTACTCAGGAATTTCAAAACTCCCCAGGGACTTGATGAGAAACCCTCCCCAGCTGTACAGAGTGACCTCCAATCGAAGAGAACACCATCCAGAGGCAGGCCAGGAGGAACCCTTACAATCCTGACTTGTATGTGTTCCAATAAACTACAAAAAGAAAATAAATGTCTGTTAATTAAGAGTCATTGTTTCAACACTGAAATATGGTAGCAGCTCAGGTAGTGCACAAGTGCTTTGAATTTGTTTTCATTGTTCAAGTTGTCTACATTTCCAGCCCATTTATATTAGTTACTGTAAGTTTACTTGCCTTTCCATTGATTAGTCTTTTTTCCAAATAATTATATTGCCTTGTGTTCTTTCTATGCACATTAATGTTTGTATTATAGGTTTACAGAACCACACACAATTTATCATGCACAAACAGTAAAGACATTATAATATAACTGTGGTGTGAGATGTCCTTTTTTCAAGTCAGATTATGTCTTCATATATCTGATTCCTTTCAGAATTTGATCTCTACTGGTTTGATTTCGGTCCGAATATTAACTCTTTTCTCTTCTGGACTGATTTCAGGCAGAATATGAATTCTTTTCTCTTCTGGTCTGATTTCAGGCAAGATATGACCTCTTTCGTCTGATTCCTGTCAGAATATGAACTCTTCCCTCTTCTTCTTTGATACCAGATGGAATATTAACTTTTCCAGTTTAATTCCACTCAGAATATTAACTCTTCTTTCTGATTCCGGTCAGAATATGACCTTTTCCAATCTGAATACATTTAGAATATAACCTCTTCCCATCTGATTCAAGTCAAAATATGACATTCAATTCAATTCATTTTTATTTGTATAGCGCTTTTAACAATGAACATTGTCTCAAAGGAGCTTTACACAGATAATGTGGTGATTAAAAGTAAATATGTTCTTTGTAATTAAGTGTGTCCCTGATGAGCAACTGTGGTAAGGAAAAACTCCCCGAGATGGCATAAGGAAGAAACCTTGAGAGGAACCAGACTCAAGAGGGAACCCATCCTCATCTGGGTTGCACCAAATGTCCATTTAAAGCAGCTATACAATGTTGCAGGGTACAGTGATGATAATCAGAAGCGAACTGTATTCCTGAGTCAATGTAGCAGACTGTTGACATTAACTACAGTCCAATCCATCCTCAAAGCTCACGTTCTTACTCCGGAATTTCATGGAACAACCCAAGGCGTTGATGAGAAACCATCCCAAGCTGCACAGAGTGGCCTCCAGTCGAAGAGAACCCTATCCAGAGGCAGACCTGGAAGATCCACGGAGGGGAGAGGGGCAGGAACAGTGGTCACTGGAGCCTCAGGAGCATGTTTAACTCGACCGAGAGAGAGAGAGAGAGAGAGGGTGACAGGAAGAGAAGGATATGGATTATTAAGTGTCCTTATTGTTGTATGAAAGATAATGTCACTGTGCAGTTTGGACTCCGGCAAGACTCGCTATGGCAGCATAACTAAAAGGGAGAACCAGAAGGTAACACAGACATGAGGGATCTCTGGGATAAGAGACGACCCACCACACCACCATCAACAAACCTGAGTGAACGTGTGAATGTGAGGAGACGACAGCATACAAATATCCCAGTTCACCAAACACTCTATATTCATGTTCCCTCCAGATCTGAGCCTTTAACCTAAGAAAAAAATCTACTGATCAAAGGCTTGAATAAATAAATGTGTTTTCAACCTCAACTTGAACACTGAGACTGTGTCTGAATCCCGAACACTGGTTGGAAGGCTGTTCCATAACTGTGGGGCTTTATAAGAGAAAGATCTGCCCCCTGCTGTAGTCTTCGTTATTTGAGGAACTAACAGATAGCCTGCACCTTTTGATCTAAGTAGGCGTGGAGGATCATACTGGTACAGAAGTTCAGTCCTAGATCTAGTAAGGACTCTTGCTGCCGCATTCTGAACTAACTGAAGCTAATTTATGCACTTATTTGCACACCCAGACAGTAAAGCATTACAGTAGTCTAATCTAGAAGTAACAAAAGCATGAACTAGTTTTTCTGCATCCTGTAATGACATCATATTTCTGACATCTGCCCTCTTCTGGTCTAATTCCTCTCAAAATAAGATTTTGCAGTGCGGCTTCATTAATTTTCTTTTACAAACCAACAAGCTTGCCAGCAGGGGCACTCTATTTTTATTTATCAAGCTTAATCATAGCATTGTAAAAACCCCGCCATTAGGGTTGTACAAGGCCAGGTTACCGTTGACCGCCACAGGTATAGTTAGCCAAAAGGGTACTGGTGGAAATTGGGCTACTGTTGGCCGAAGGAGGAGAAGGAGAGGAGGAAGACATCCACAGGGACAGCAGGGAAAGGAGAAGTGTAAAAGAGTGGAGGTTTGGGTTGGAACTTTAAATGTTGGTACTATGACTGGTAAAGGGAGAGAGGTAGCTGATATGATAAAGAGGTGAAAGGTAAACATGTTGTGTGTTAAGGAGACCAAGTAGAAAGGGAGTAAGACCAGTAACATTGGAGGGGGGGTTAAACTGTTTTATCATGGTGTGGATGGAAAGAGAAATGGTGTAGGGGTGATACTGAAGGAAGAGTTTAGTAAGAGTGTAGTGGAGGTGAAGAGAGTGTCTGATAGGGTTATCATATTAACCATCGGGAGGTGCAGAAACGAAGTGTTGGGATACGCTCTCCCACTGTAAGGGGATCCAGCACGGCGCTTGGGTCTGAAGCCCTGTGAGGTGAGAGATCTGAAGCCTGTCATCACCAATAAGAGGGCTTTGACCAAAAGGTCCTGACAGGATATTCTCGGGGGTGGCCGGAGGACGTGTAGCACCACTTTTCTCTGTGCCTGTCCCACACGGGTTCTCATGGAAGGGCAACCCCTCGGTACAATCAAGGTCATGCGGCGATGCCTACGTGCCTTAGAGGTGTGGAGATCCCGGGTTCCTATCTCAGGTCCCTGTGTTAGGAGTCCCTGGTCATCGTGTAACACTAACGCCCAAGGTTTATGGCAAGGGCCCCATCTACTGTGGCACATCATTTGCCTAGAGATGCTGGCCATGCTTCTAGCACTGAAGCATTCTCTCCCAGACCTCAGAGATCACTACATGCTGATCCATGTGGACAACACCTCGGTGGTCTCGTACATCAACCATCAAGGAGGTCTGCACTTGCGCTCCCTATTTAGGCTGGCACACCAGATCCTTCTGTGGGCCCAAGGGAAACTCCTCTCCGTAAAAGCAGCTTACAACCCGGGCCGGGTGAACGAAGCAGCAGACACCCTGTCGAGGCAGTGGTCGAGGTACGCCTTCCCCCCATCGCGCTGCTTCCGGGAGTTCTGGAGAGAGTTCGCAAGGAAGGAGTCTGTCTCCTCCTGGTGGCTCCGAGATGGCTGGGCAAACCATGGTTCGTGGACCTGGTAGCCCTCCTTGAGCACCCTCCCTGGGAGATTCTAAGGGGTCTAAGGGGTCACAGCCACAGCCTAGACCTAGAGTGCCTGGGTGGGACCTGGCCGTCATGTTGGAGGCTCTGCCTGAGCCCCCTTTGAGCCTCTGGCTAAGGCATTTTGGAGGCACCTCTCTATTAAGACAGTGGTTCTTATTGTCCATTTGCTCTCTCAAGAGAGTTGGAGATCTGCAGGCCCTTTTTGTGGCCCACTCCTTTCTGGAGTTACTCCAGGTATGGCCAGTGCCTTTTTTGAACCCTAGGATGGATTACATCCCCAAGGTGCCCTCAGTCATCCCATGACCCATGAGGTTACAGGCTTTCTACCCTCCTCTGTTTCAGGCCCCAGACCAGGTGAACCGGCTGTGCCCGGTTTGAGCACTGACTTACGTCCACAAGATGGGTCCCTGGAGGAAGCTGACCAACTGCTCAGCCCTCTGCTAAATAAGCAGACCCTGAGCAGATGGATCATTGATGCCATTGCATCCTCTTATGAGTCCTCTGGTCTCCTCGCTCCATTCTGGGTCAGAGCTCACTCGACCCAGAATGTGGCAGCCTCTAAGGCTTGGTCCTTTGGAATGTCAATCTGCAATGCTTCAGGCTGGTCCACCCCGCTGACCTTTGTTCGGCTTTTAAACCATGACCTCAGTGCCACTCCTGGCCCCTCCGTCTTATGACCTACCTATATACACGCTTTTCAGAAACTGGTCAGTCTGCCGTGATTGGACACTAGTTCCCAAAGCGTTGCGACGCAGCTTGAGTTCTTGAAAGGGAACTTCTCTAGGTCACGTATGTAACCCTAGTTCCCTGTGGGAACGTAAGGTGCGATAAGGTGTGTTTTTTTTTTTCCTTGTTAGGTTGTTTGCTAAGAAGCAGTGATGTTTCTGATTTGTTTTTTTGTGGTATTGAACAGTGTACTGACCAGAAATAGAATAATCCAGCTCAAACTAAGTGAGCAGTGGATAGACGTTCTGACTGTCCACTGTTCACTTAATAAAAGTTTGTTTTATCAAGTGGACAGTCAGAATATATAATAAATATTAGTAGTCAATGTTAAAATATAATAATAATAATAATAATAATAATAATAATAATAATAATAACAACAATAATAATAATGGTTAATGCCTGTATCTATTAACTGAAGCAAGACTTACCGTAACTAAATTACGGTAACCCCAGCCCGCCTGCCTAAACGACTATCGTCCTGTAGCCTTGACCTCAGTAGTGATGAAGTGCTTCGAAAGACTGGTCAGAGACTTCATCACTGCATCACTACCAGACACACTGGACCCACTACAGTTCACATACCGTCAGAACCGTTCTACTGAGGACGCCATTGCTCATCTCCTCCACACCACGATGAGCCACCTGGACCAAAGAAATGGGAATTATACAAAGATGCTGTTTGTGGACTACAGTATAGCATTTACCACCATAATTTCCTCCACACTCACCTCTAAGTTGGAGGTCCTGGGACTCAGCCTCTCGCTGTGTCATTGGATCTCTAACTTCCTGACTGACAGACCACAAGCCGAACGGGTGGGAAAACGCACTTCATCCACCTTCAACCTCAGCACTGGAGCTCCCCAGGGTTGTGTTCTGAGCCCCCTGCTATACTCACTGTACACATATGACTGTGTGGCCACTTCCAACTCCACCACCGACACTGCTGTGGTGGGCCTGATCTCCAACAACGACGAGAGGGCCTACCTACAGGAGGTTAAATACCTGGAGAGATGGTGCCAGGAGAACAACCTTCTCCTGAACGTCAACAAGACTAAGGAGTTGATCGTGGACTTCAGCACAAAGCAGGAGCGGTCATACAAACCGCTAAACATCAGTGGGACCCCAGTGGAGAGAGTGGACAGTTTCTGGTACCTAGGTGTTCACATCACACAGGACCTGTCTTGGTCCTGTCACACCAACACCCTGGTGAAGAAGGCCCGGCAAGGTCTGTACCATCTGAGATGCTTAAGGGACTTTAAACTTCCCTTTCAGGTGCTAAAGACTTTTTACACCAGCAACATTGAGAGCGTTCTGACGGGTAGCATCACTTCCTGGTTCGGGAACAGCACCATACAGGACAGACGAGCCCTCCAGAGGGTGGTGCGTTCAGCTGAACATACCATCCACACCAAGCTCCCTGACCTGCAGGACATCTACAGCACGCGGTGCAGGACCAGCGCTAGGAAGATTGTGACGGACCTCAGCCATCCCAATAGTGGACTCTTTTCCTTGTTGCGTTCAGGGAAACGCTTTCACCCCCTAAAAGCGAACACAGAGAGAATGAGGTGGAGCTTCCCGCAGGCTATTCGGAGTTTAAACCAGGAAACACCCAGGATCTAAAAACCGGCCCACTCTCTCCATCATCACACTTTTTCTCTGTACATATCTCACCTTTTGCACCTTGACACCTTAAACTCTGGACTCGCACAGCACAGTGCACTTTATATTTTATTTTATACCACACCATACCGCACACGGACACTTTACACCACACCATTCCACACACGGACACTTTATGGACACTTTACACCAAGCCATTCTGCACACGGACACTTACGGACACTTTACACCACACCATACCGCACACAGACACTTTATGGACAATCTAAACCACCTTAAATTGCCTATTGTTTACTGTTTTACTGTTTCACTGTTTACTGCCATAAGCATTTTTTGTATATACATCTTTTTCTCTCACATATAAATATCTTTATATCCTTATATATTCTTATATTTTATTTTATATAGTTTTTATACTTTAGTTATCTGCCTTCTTTTTCTTTGTATTATTTTTCTCACCATCCTATTCCCTCATGCCGGACCGTCGCACTAAGCATTTCACGTACCCTGTATGTATGTGTATGTGACAAATAAAATTTGATTTGATTTGATTTGATTTGATTTGAACTAAATTAATTAGCAGGAGGGGCAGGTCAGCAAGGAAATGTACAGTAGCTAATTAAACTAATATAGTCATCAAGCTAAATTATATGATATCTGCTACAGCTCCATGGTTACACAATGAGGCTCTTCCGAACAAAGAATAAGTTGGGGCAGTCTGTGGCAGGGGAGCATATGAAACACTAAGTCATAATTATGAGTTAGCAAGTAATAATTATGAGATAGTAAGCAATAATTATGAGATAGTAAGTCATAATTATGAGATCCTTTTTGTGATTTTTTTTTTCTTTGTGAATGCAATGCGTTTCCGTATTTCACCGTACAGCTAGTCATAGAAACCATTAAAAATTTATAAACACACATGGGATGAACAACATGGAGGAATAATGGCGACATCTGGTGGACAAAAGTTGTGGCTCACTATGAGAGTGTACAATTGACGCTGGTTTAAGTCCTGGTCCTGAATTGTTTTATTGCATGGCGGTTAGGTCAGAGCTGCTCAGCTCTAATGGTGGTTGTTTTTTAACAAGCTGTAATTCATCAAATACATTAACAAAGCAAGTTCACAATATCTATCCTTATCCTACTGTTAGACTTTTTCAGTGTGAAATCAAGATTATTGAACATATTACAATTTTTTTTAATCTCTGAGTGATAATGGTGTCAGTGGCATTGCTACAGGGATATACTTACAGATACTTTTGGCCATATAGTGTATCTTTATTAACGATTGATTAAATATATAATGTACATGCATTTTGTGTGAAATCTTTTTTTAATTAAAACGGGGGTATTATGCCATTACAAATATAAATTATTTTAAATGTATCTATGATTAAAACAAATTAATTAATTAAAAATAATTAAAAGTAAGTCAAGTAATGTATTCATTATTAGAATAGTTGATATAATATTCAATTATTATATTAATATATTAAAATATTTATTTATAATGATATAATTTATAGAATAAACAATAATGTGGTATTATGCCACAAAAAATATCACTTAATACTTGTTAATGTAGACCATAAAAAAGAACAAGTGGGTAAAACAACTTTTATTTTCTTTCACACGCAGCACACAGAAACAGCTTTCTAATAAAGCGATCAAAACTACTTAAGTACTTTAACTAAAGTTAAAATGAAAGGCAATGTGGATAAACATTCGTAAAAGATTTTAAAGCCACAATGTACAGAATATCACACAAAGATACAGAAGAAAATGTATAAAAACAGTTTGGATCATTAAACCAGAAAAATAACAAATACAGTAAATAAGTGCGGAAATGTCACACTGCAAACAGGATTTGCATTTCACGTGTCGGCATCTCAGATTAAATTGGCTAAATCGCCTGCGCAATGTACAATGCAACATCGATACCCGAAAAACAATAAAAAAATTCGGAATAAAACACAAAACGAATATACTTTTACAGAATATTCATTGTTATCTTCTTTCTTTTCACATTTTTATTTACAGCATTATCATAATAGAGTTGGGGTCCAAGGCAGCCATGTTTGATGAACAAAGTGTCTGATGAGAAATGTTTAAGTTAAAATACAGGGATTGACAACTGTTACATAAGTTGGTTTAAATGACCGCATGCTGCATCCAAACTAGCTCAGGTTAATACCTGCTACCTACCAAATGGCCAGTAGTCATAGGATTAATGTACATTTGGAAATTTACAATGAACTAAATTGTGTGGGATCAGAAAAAAAAACACAAAGATAGATCAAATGCATTTTAAAAAAGTTAATTGTTGACACAAAATAACATAAAACTTTGGAGAAATTTAATAGACATTTTAGACAGTCACCTCACCAAGCACTGATTATACATAATAATAATAAAATTATAGTAATATGATAAAACAATCAGGAGATTTTCTAATGTATAAGGAGCATTTCAAACAATCTGTGTTTTACTTACAATTTATTTTTCTTCAGCTCACAGTTCATATTACTACATGTGCCAGCACTCTCTAGAGTGTAAACAATCTTACAGTCCATCTTATTTGCCCTCTCATTTTCCATAATATCTGTGATTTTGAATTTTTCATAAGGTGGGATTAGCACCTCTTCCTCATGAGAGAGCGTAGACATTGTGGATATGTCTGCACCAAAGCATGTCTTAATCTTAAAACAGGAGATTCTACCAAAATGAGTCAAGTTATATGTAAACGAAGCTGATGCAAACCTGCCAAATCTGATTTCCTGACCACGAACAGCTGAATTAAAAGAGATGTTGGTCCTACGGAAAACATCAGTGCATTTCTTTACTTTATACTTTTGTATGGCACGTGTTAGGAAGAAATGGTAGGCTTTATAGTTGAAATCATCTTTATATCTCAGCCTGCCTGAGCTCACAGCATTATTGAGATTTTGATAAGACCCCTTTCCATACGTGTAGACTTTTTTATCCTTTCAAAATAATTCTTAATTTCATTGTACTTGTTCCAAGCTTTCTTAAAATCTGCATCTAAATTTAACTCTTTAGCTAGAATCTCATTTATAATCTTGTTGTTCGTGTCTTCCTCGCAGCCTATGAATTGATCATCGACAGAATTTGGTGCCATGTCCAGTGTAAAGTCAGAATCTAAAGTCCAGGATGATTTCTATTAAACAAATGAGGAAAAAATTACTTTTACAAAACTATTGATTAAAAAAAGCTTATTCAATGCACAACTTGCCATACTGTAAAAACTCACCACCATGTAGCAAACAATCAAAATAATGAGGAGTGCAGCGACAGTGTTGTTGCCGGTGCTGGTGAACTTCACAGCTCTTTTCATTGTTAATCTGAAACAATAAGCAAATTCCACATGTATTGTAACATCTCTGCCTATATTAAAATAACCTCACACACCTGTGCATTTTCCAAGCATCTTTCACTTCCTTTTTTTTTACCTACAACATAACGGTTTCTTTCCTCTGTTACAGCACCCTCTAACGACGGATACTGGTAACAACCACAGTAATCCTGATGCATGACATGTATGTTTATTTTGTGTTTCGGTTCCCCTTCAGGAACTCGAGCTGCGTCGAAACGCTATGGGAACGCCTCTGCGTGACCGCGCTCTGAACCACGTGTGTAATCTGACCAATAGGCGTTTGGTACGTGACGTCATCAGCGGGCGACGTCGCGTAAACAGGAAGCTACAAATGGCTGCGAGATGGACCAGACGCTAGCTTTCTGCTCGTTCAGGTAAGCGCTGTTTCGCTGTGTTTTTCTTTCTGATCGAGTGATGGCTGGCAGGCAGGTTTATCGAAAGTGCGTTCATCCGTGTCCGCGTTTCATTACCGGTGAGGATTCGCATGATCGGTGTGTTGTTTGCCTGGGAGTGGAGCATGCACAATCGGCTCTCGAGGGAGACGATTGCTCGCATTGCAGCCGCATGGCTATGCGCACGCTTCGCTCCCGGAGAGCGCTCTTCGAGAAGAGCTCTCTCCCTCGCGGCTCCGGTCCCGCTCTCGCTGAGGCACAGCGGCGCCGGCGCTCGTGGGGTTCGCAGGCCGATATAGCAGCGGGGCTGGAGTCGGATGCGTCCGCTTCAGCTTCGTCTGCTGAATCGAGCTCCTGCTCGCTCGGAGAAGCAGGCCCGATGGCTGCGTCTTCTCCCGGTACGAGCAGCGCGGCATTACATGTCTCTCCTTCCGAGGAAGGTGAGCTGATGGATGCTAGCGAGCCCGTGGGTTCCTCACAGCCTGTGCTGTATGAGGAGCTCCTCGAGGTCGTGACACGGGCCGTTGCTAGGCTGGATTTAGCTTGGCCGATGGAGCAGCAGAAGCAGCGCAAACCCAGTAAGCTGGATGAGCGCTTTCTGCAACCTGTGTCACTTCCTCGGCGCCGGGGCCTGCCGTTTTTCCCCGATCTGCACGCCGAGGTGTCCAGATCCTGGGAATCCCCGTACTCAGCGCGCACTTCTTCTCGCCACTCCTCGCTCTACGCGAACGTGGTTGGGGCTAAGGCGTGCGGCTACGGGGCAATGCCGCATGTTGAAGAGACGCTAGCCAGCTATCTCTCTCCAAGCGTAGCATCGTCACTGAAGGCTCCGGTATTCCCTACTAAACCGCTACGTGCTACATCGGCTTTAGTAGGGAAGGCTTACGCGGCAGCAGGTCAGGCTGCAGGTTGTCTCCACACCATGGGTGTATTACAGGCATACCAGGCTGATCTGCTACGTGATCTGGATGAGGGAATTAGCCCCGGGACCGCTGATGTTAAGGAGTTACGTCGCGCTGCCGACTTAACCCTTAGGGCCACGAAGCACACGGCGCGGGCCGTTGGTCGGTCCATGGCGGCCCTGGTGGCCACAGAGAGGCATCTGTGGCTCACCTTGTCTGACCTCCCGGACAAGGATCGGGCTGTGCTCTTGAACGCACCGATGGCTCCTCCTGGCCTGTTTGGCGACGCGGTGACGGCGGTCGTGAACAGGTTTCAGGAGTCTAAAAAGCAATCGGCTGCGTTTCAGCAGTACCTCCCTCGCCGTTCACGTGGGGCTGGTCGGCGGCAGCCCCAGCCCGGTCCGTCCGGGCACCGCGAAGCCCAGAAACAGAGCGTCGCCACCCGATCTCCGCGGGCGGGGCCTAAAGGTCCGAGGCGTCGCTCTGGGCCCAAGAAGGAGCAAGGTGACCTGAGGGTCACCCTCGCCTCCAACAAACGGGCCGTGGTGCGGAGATCCTGACGATCTTCGGTCGAGGGGACGGTGTACACCTCACGCTACGGTGCCCGTCCCTCCCCTGCACCACCAGGGGGGCGGGCCGTTGGCTCTGCCACAGGATGTGCTTCAGAGCACGGCCTCCCTCCAGCGGGCGTCTCCCTCCACTTCCGCCCAGAGTCTCGGTACGGATGGGGGAGACCCGCCGCCTCTCACGAGGTGTCATCAGCTGCAGGGCCCCGCCCCAGCTGCTCTGAGTGGGTCAGAGGCCAGCCCCGAGGGGCTGGTTCCCCTGAGGAACTTTCTGGCAGCATGGGAGGGGCTGCCAGAAGTCTCCCGGTGGGTCCTGCGGACCATAGAGGGCGGTTACGCGATCCAGTTCGCGTCCTCTCCTCCCCGTTTCGGCGGGATGTGTCCCACCCTGGTGGGGCCCGAGCAGGCTCTGGTCCTGGAACAAGAAGTACGCACACTCCTGGGGAAAGGGGCCATCGAGGTGGTTCCCCCCTCGGTTCAAGAGTCAGGCTTCTACAGCCCGTACTTCGTCGTTCCGAAGAAGGATGGCGGGTTGCGTCCCATTCTAGATCTTCGCTCCTTGAACCGCTCTCTCAGGAGGCTCAGGTTCAGGATGCTCACCCTCAAGGGGGTCGTGACTCAGATCAGGTCTGGGGACTGGTTCGTCACTATAGATCTGAAGGACGCGTACTTTCACGTCTCCATCCTTCCTGCACACAGGAGGTTCCTGAGGTTTGCCTTCGGGGGCGTGGCATACCAATATCGGGTCCTCCCGTTCGGCCTGGCACTCTCGCCCCGCACCTTCACGAAGTGCGTCGATGCAGCACTGGCCCCGTTGCGGCTCCAGGGCATCCGCATTTTGAATTACATCGACGATTGGTTGATCCTGGCTCATTCAGAGCGTCAGGCGATTCGGCATCGGGATGTCGTCCTCGCCCACATGAAGGTGCTCGGGTTTCGGCTGAACGCCAGCAAAAGCGTGCTTTCTCCAGTGCAGAGAACCACCTTTTTGGGCGTGGTGTGGGACGCGGCCAGGATGCAGGCACGGTTGTCGCCTGCTCGGGTTGAGGTCATCCTCACCGCCGTCAGGAGAGTGCGGGAAGGCCAGCCACTCACTGTGAGGCAGTTTCAGAGGCTGCTGGGTCTCATGGCAGCGGCGTCCAGCATAGTTCCGCTCGGGCTCCTGCACATGAGGCCCCTCCAGTGGTGGCTCCGGGGCAGGGGGTTCTCCCTCAGGGGGAACCCGCATCATGCTATCAAGGTCTCGCGGCGTGCCCTTCGAGCCTTAGATGTCTGGAAAGACCGACCTTTCCTGTCCCGTGGCCCGGTGCTGGGGGCTCCGTGCCGTCGCGTGACGCTGACGACGGACGCTTCCCTCACGGGGTGGGGAGCGGTCATGAGTGGCCACTCCGCCCAGGGTCTGTGGAGCGGCCCACGTCTCTTGTGGCACATAAATTGCCTGGAGATGATGGCAGTGTATTTGGGGTTACAGCACTTCCTCCCGGCCCTGAGAGATCGCCATGTGTTGGTCCGGACGGACAATACTGCGGTAGTCTCTTACATCAACCACCAGGGGGGTCTCCGATCTCGCCCCTTGTACAAGCTAGCGCGAGCGGTCCTCTTATGGTCTCAGGACAGGCTCCTGTCTTTGAGGGCCATTTACATCCCGGGTCGGTTGAATGTCAGAGCAGATGCCCTGTCGAGGCAGGGCCCGAGGCCTGGGGAATGGCGACTCCACCCCGAGGTGGTGGAGCTCATATGGCGGAGGTTCTACAGAGCCCAGGTGGATCTTTTTGCGACCCAGGAGACCTCGCACTGTCCCCTCTGGTTCTCTCTCTCTCACCCAGCCCCGTTAGGGCTGGATGCCATGGTGCGGTCGTGGCCGAGGCTACGCCTGTACGCTTTCCCCCCGATCGCTCTGCTCCCTGGAGTTCTGGAGAGAGTTCGCCGGGACGGAGTCCGTCTCCTCCTGGTAGCGCCTCGTTGGCTGGGCAAGCCATGGTTTGCGGATCTGGTGTCCCTGCTCGAGGGCCCTCCGTGGGAAATTCCTCCCAGGAGGGATCTCCTCTCACAGGCGGGCGGAACCCTGGTTCACCCCCGCCCAGAGTTGTGGAGGCTGTGGCTGTGGCCCCTGAGGGGGCACAGTTCGTAGCAGCTGGTCTCTCTACCGAGGTAGTTGGCACCCTTCTCCACTCCAGAGCTCCCTCCACGAGGAGGTCGTATGCTGCACGGTGGCGACTGTTCACGTCTTGGTGCGAGCACCATCGCCTGGATCCTGTTGACTGCCCGATCGGTTCAGTTCTGGAGTTCCTACAGGAACAGTTCGCCGCAGGGTTGTCCCCTTCGACCCTCAAGGTTTACGTGTCCGCCATCGCGGCTTATGGCACCCCGCCTGCGGGGCAGTCGCTGGGTAGGCACCCGCTGGTGACACGTTTCCTCCGCGGCACCCGGAGGCTGAGGCCCGGGACGCGACCCAGAGTGCCTGTCTGGGATCTGGCTGTTGTGCTGGCGGCTCTGTCTGAGCCCCCCTTCGAGCCGTTAGCCGAGGTGGCCCTTAGGTTTCTGTCGATCAAGACCACCTTCCTCTTGGCGGTTTCCTCCCTGAAGAGGATCGGGGATCTGCAGGCTCTGTCCGTGGCCCCGTCTCGCCTGGAGTTTGCCCCTGGCATGACCAGGGCGTTTCTCTACCCGAAACCTGGGTACGTGCCTAAGGTGCCTTCGGCTCCCTCACGTCCTGTCGTTTTGCAGGCATTCTGCCCTCCTCCGTATACAGCCCCCGAACAGGAGCGACAGCACCGACTGTGTCCAGTGCGTGCACTGGACACTTACCTCCGCAGGACGAGTCCGTGGAGGAGGTCGGAGCAGCTGCTTGTCTGCTATGGCCCGAACAGGAAAGGTTTCCCGGCCAATAAGCAGACTTTGAGCAGATGGGTAGTGGATGCGATTGTGTCGGCTCACGAGTCCTCTGGCCTCCCCGCACCGCTTGGGGTCCGGGCTCACTCCACCCGGAGTGTGGCGGCCTCTACGGCCTGGTCCGCTGGAGTGTCCCTCCGGGACATTTGTGACGCTGCGGGTTGGTCCACCCCGCTGACCTTCGTCAGGTTCTATGACCTTGACCTCCGAGCCACCCCGGGCTCCTCTGTCCTACGTGCTGGTGCCGAGGCCCTCACTCTCTAGGCAGGGTCTGGTCAGTGTGGCGTGATTGGACACTCGTTCCCATAGCGTTTCGACGCAGCTCGAGTTCCTGAAGGGGAACGTCTCTAGGTTACGACCGTAACCCTAGTTCCCCGAGGGAATGAGACGCTGCGTCTCCGTGCCACACTCCCTGCATCCCTGCGGCGCTTACCTTCTCTCGCAGTAGCTAGCGTCTGGTCCATCTCGCAGCCATTTGTAGCTTCCTGTTTACGCGACGTCGCCCGCTGATGACGTCACGTACCAAACGCCTATTGGTCAGATTACACACGTGGTTCAGAGCGCGGTCACGCAGAGGCGTTCCCATAGCGTTTCGACGCAGCGTCTCGTTCCCTCGGGGAACTAGGGTTACGGTCGTAACCTAGAGACGTTGTGTGTTGTGTCCACTAGATGTCCCCATTCTTCCCCATGTTGTTCTGTCAGTTTTATTCATTCATTCATTCATTTTCTTCCGCTTATCCGTAATTCGGGTCGCGGGGGCAGCAGTCTAAGCAGGCCCCCGCCTTCGACTGCTGCCCAATCCTCACAGCACCGTCCCTTACGGTCCCTCCTGCAGGTGGTGAGCCCACGGGAAGGCGGCCCCACATCACTCCGACGTCACGGACCTTGATATTTCCCTCGTAAGGGATCAGTTTTATTTATTTGATTTATTTATTTGTATTTTTATTCTTTATGTATTTTATACTGTTATCAGTTATTTTTAGAGAAAAATGTATGCTGATACCCATATTTCATTTTGCCCATAATTAAGACTAGTTTAAACCAAATTAATTAATCCATATTTATATAATAAAGTGGCATTGTTCCATCACAGTTATGAATTCCTTTAGATTGGCTTTCATTAAGACCATAAATATGTTTTAATTATTATCATATAATCAAAAAAGTTGGGACAGGGATTTATAATGTGTAGCACCACTGTGTAGCATTATGTCTTCTGTCTATATACATATAGGAAATGACAGGACCAGTTTCTGAAGTTTTGGGAGAGGAATTTTGACCCATATGTGTCTGATAAAGGATTCTAGCTGCTTAAGAGTTCTGGGTGTCCTTTGTTGTATTCTTTATTTCATGATGCACCAAATGTTTTTAATGTTGAAAGGTCTAGAGTGCAGGCAGGAAATGTTCAGCACCCAGACCCCTCTACTATGAAGTCATGCTGCTGTAATAGATGCTCTTTAACATACACTATTTACACTGCATCCGGAACTTCACTTTTTACACATTTTGTTATGTTACAACCTTATTTCGAAGTGGATTTAATTCATTATTTTCCTCAAAATTCTACAAACAATACCCAATAATGTATTTTGTTAGAATTTTTTTTGCAAATTTATTAAAAAACAAAAAAGTTTATATTTTAGCATATTCAGCCTAGAAAATAATAGTAGTACACATGACTCAAAACAAATGTGATGATTTACATATTATGTTTAAACTGGGTTAAAGCATTATTGCATATGTATAGCATCTAAAAAGTTTGGAAACATCTAATCTCACCCAGTGCAGTGACACAGTGCATATTATAAAATCAACACAATATTGAAAACACAATAAATATTATACATCCCAGCATGAATAATTCAATGAAAAACATGTCTTAAGTATAAAAAACAATGATTGATGATTAGATGATTAGATTAGATTAGATACATGATTAGATTAAACCGAATCCGATAGAAGTTACATAACAAATAATCGGTGTGATGTGATCATAATACTCACAGCTCTGATGCTTTCAAGCTTCACAATTTGTAATAAAAAGACACAAGTTTGTTTATAACAATGACCTGCTCAAACTATCACCTCTGACATTCATCCAGTCTTCTTGCCTACAGGTAATAAGTGTCAAAAGATTGTTTATTTACTGAAACAGCTGAAGTTCTCGCCTAATAAAAAGCTCTCTTGCCAAAGCTTCAGCTCAGCACTATTTATACACAACTCCTGTCTTAACTCATTACCATAAATGGATATTAATTTCAGACCACGGTATGAGGTTGGTTAACAGTTTTTAAGGTGTGATTGTATGTGCAGTAAAACTGTTGCTCTCCTTTGTTCAAACTTACTTTAGCCTTGGGTTGGATAAGTTAGTGAGAAATGTTGAATAGCGAGTAATGCAATATCAAGAAACCAAAATAGTGTTTAAGTGGTTAAAAATAAAAGTTTACACAGTGAAAAAAGGATGAATTTATTTTAGCATGTTCAACCTTTATAAAAAAAAAAAAAATAGTGTAAATGATCAGTTCACATGATCAATAACAAATTAGATGATTTACAAACCTGAATTTTTTACACTACATTGAAAAACAGACAGACAGACAGACAGAGACAGACAGATAGATAGATAGATAGATAGATAGATAGATAGATAGATAGATAGATAGATAGATAGATAGATAGATAGATAGATAGATAGATAGATA
>JAAIIK010000151.1:927831-938191 GCA_014706435.1 Silurus glanis
ATAGATAGATAGATAGATAGATAGATAGATAGATAGATAGATAGATAACGTCAAGTCAAGAAGCTTTTATTGTGATTTCTACTATATATAGCTGATGCACTACACAGTGAAAATGAGACAATGTTCCTCCAGAACCCTGGTGCTACATTAAACAACATAGAGCTACAACACACAACATAAAGCTGCATAACAGAACACAGAGCAAGGACTACAGTAAGTGTCCTCGCCACATAAAGTGCATCGTGTGCAACCGAGTGTAAACAGCGCAGACAAAAAACAGTGCAAACAGACAACACAAGACAGTGTGGGACAAATACACAAAACACAAAATAGTGCCAACCAGTAAACCTGCAGTATACTCTGATTATACAGTAATGTGCAAAAGAGGACTATAAACAAGAAGGACTGTAAACAAGAGAGTATTTGTAAACATAAACACAATGTTGTGCAAAAACATCATGTAAACAGTATATGATTAAATATAAATCATAAATGGTGGTGCAATGTATTGAGATAAGTAATGAGTGTGTGTTGAGTTCAGATTGTACAGTTCAGTAAAACACAGTTAAGTGAGTGTGTGTGTGAGTTTCAGTTTCAGTTCAGGTCTGTGTGGTGAGGCCCAAATGCTTTAGAACTACTTTCCTGATGGCAGGAGGGTGAAGAGTGTGTGAGAGGGGTGTGTTTGAAGAGTGTGTGTGAGGGGTGTGTGAAGAGTGTGTGTGAGGGGTGTATGGGGTCGTCCACAATGCTATTGGCTTTTCAGATGCAGAGTGTGGTGTAAATGTTAATTTAAATGTAAATTTTCTTCTCAGCCGTCCTCACTATCCTCTGTAGGGTCTTGCGATGGTGCAGTTCTCAAAACAGGCAGTGATGCAGCTGCTCAGGATGATCTCAATGGTCCCTCTGTAGAACATGGTTAGGATGGGGAAAGACTGAGGAAGGCTGAGGAAAGATGGGCTTTCCTCAGCCTTCTCAGGAAGTAGAGGCACTGCTGGGCTTTCTTGGTGATTGAGTGAACAGGTGAAATTTTTTAAAAGAGAAACACCGAGAAATTTGGTGCTCTTGACGATCTCCACTGAGGATCCATCGATGATCAGTGGACAATGGCTGCTCCCCTGAAGTCAACAACCATCTCTTTGGTTTTGTCAAAGTTCAGGGACAGGTTGTTCGCTCCACACCAGGCTGTTAACTGTTTCACCTCCTCTCTGTTTGCTGACTCATCATTCTTGCTGATGAGACCCACCACGGTCATGTCATCGGTGAACTTGATGATGTGGTTTGAGCTGTGCATTGCTATTTAGTCGTGAGTCAGCAGAGTGAACAGCAGATCTTCAGTGGTGCTGGAGATGCTGTTCCCGATCCGGACTTATTGAGGTCTCCCAGTCAGGAAGTAGAGGACTCAGGTGCAGAGGGAGGTGTTCATGCGCAGTAGCCTCAGCTTCTCAATCAGATGCTGAGGGATGATTGTGTTGAATGCTGAACTGAAGTCTATGAACAGCATTCGTACGTAAGTGTCCTTATTGTCCAGGTGGGTGAGGGCCAGATGGAGGGTCGTGGAGATGGCATTGTCTGTGAAACAGTTCGGATGATACGCAAACTGCATGGCGTCCTGTGGGTGGAAGCTGGGTCTTGATGTTCCTCATCACGATGCGTGTGATTTCGACGGGACGATAGTCATTGAGGCAGGAGACTGTAGACTTTTTCTGTCTTGAGGCACGTAGGAACCATGGTGCTGCTCAGGGAGATGTTGAAGATGTCAGTGAAGTGAACTAGCTGTTCCGCACATTGTCAATGTTGTCTGTTCCAGCAGACTTCCGTGGGTTATGAGTTTTCCTCACTTCAGCCATGGATAGACAGAGCACCTAGTCACTGGGAGGAGGGTTTCGTCACTGCCATGTTGTTCTGCACCTCAAACTGGGCATAGAAGTCGTTCAGCGCATCTGGGAGGGAGGCGTCATGGTCACAAGCAGGTGAAGTTGTCTTGTAGTTTGTGATCGCATGGATGCCCTTGCACATGCGCCGGGTGTCTCCGCTGTCCTGGAAGTGGCCGTGGATTCACTTGCCATGGGTGCACTTCACCTCTCTGATGGCACAGAACAGTCTGGCCCTTGCTGTTCTTAGGGCTGTCTTGTCCCCTGCTCTGAGTATCTTTTTTGAGTAGCCCATGCACTTTTGCGGTAAATAACGGTTCCTGGTTGGAGCATGTAGTGATGGTCTTTGAGATGGTCACATCATCAACACACTTGCTGATGTAGCTGGTCACTGATGATGTGTACTTCTCCAAGTTGATGGAATCGCCGCTAGTTGCAGTCCCAGTCACTGGATTCAAAACAGCCTTAAAAAACAGTATGATTTCTAGCCTGAACTAAACTGACTACCACCTGCTTTTCTTGCTCAGTCAGAATTTCTTCCTCCGCTTTATGGCCTTGTGAACTGTGAAACCTACTGTACATCACCTACTCTGTGGTACATACTGACGTGCAGTATGCAAACACTTGCCAATTGAGAGTAGCCAGTTCAGTGCATGCTAAAAATGTAATGAGAAAGCGCTTCTAATTAATAAAAGGCTTGTGGAAAGCCACAGGTTATTGTATCTAGCTCAGTGAGACAAGTAAAAAATTAAGCTCCATGCATGGTATGCTGCAAATGTGTGAAAAATAATTTTAACACTCAGCAAGCAGAGCAGCTCGTGGTGACAACTACATTGTGCCAAGAACTCTAAAGTCTCTTTGTGAACACAAACACACACACACAAACACACACACACATACACACACACAAATTTTCTCCATTATCTTTTATTCAACTGAAATAATTTTTTGGGGGCTTTTTTTCTTGCATTTTTCTTGCAGTTTTTGAGGACACAGATTACAATTCCATTAAATTTAATTAATATTAATATGTATAGCACTTTTAACAATGAACATTGTCTCAAAGCAGTCTTACACTGATAATGTGGTAAAAAAAATTATGTTCTTTATAAATGTAGTTTGTCCCTGGTGAGCACCTAATGTCCATTTATTACAGATAAACACTGTTGAGGTGTGCAGTGATTGTGATCAAAAGCAAACTGTAGTTCTAAAACAGTGTAGCAGACTGTTGACATTAACTACAGTCCAAATCCATCCTCAAAGCTCCTGTTCTTACTCCGTAATTTAATGGATCTCCAGGGCATTGATGAGAAACTATCTCCAGCTGCACATAGTCACCTCCAATCGAAGAGGACACTATCCAGAGGCAGGCCAGGAGGAAACCTTACTTGACTGTGTTTTAATAAACTATAAAAAGAAAGAAAGTGGCTTTTGCTTGTCACAAATACATTACAGCTCAGTGAGTGGACTGTTCTTTAAAGCTCTGTTAATTCAGAGTCATTGTTTCTTCACTGAAATATGGTAGCAGCTAGTGCACGTGTGCTTTAAAGTTGTCTTCATTGTCTAAGTTGTCTACATTTCCAGCTCATTTATATTAGTTACTGTAACTTTGCTCGCCTTTACATTGATTACTATTTTGTTCAATATAATTATATTGCCTTGTGTTCTTTATATGCAGAATGATGTTTGTATTATAGGTTTGCAGAACCACACACAATTTATCATGCACAAACAATAAAGACATTATAATATAACTGTGGTGTGAGATGTCCTTTTTTCAAGTCAGAATATGACCTCTTCCATCTGATTCCTTTCAGAATTTGACCTCTACTGGTTTGATTCCGGTCAGAATATGAACTCTTCCATCTTCTTGTTTGATACCGGTCAGAATTGATCCTTTCAAGGTCTGATTCTGATCCGAATATATCTACTTACAACTTAATTCCAGTCAGAATATTAACTTTTCCAGTTTAATTCCACTCAGAATATTAACACTTCTGTCTGATTCCGGTCTGAATATAAAGTAGTAAACTTAGATAAATCAACTACTTTCTTGTAAACAGAGTTAGTCTTGAAACTATTTATACTGATACTTTATATCTTGGACATGACTGACAGCATATCTAGTGTGCTCTGGAACCATTTTAATAACATTAGCAGCACTAAGCACTAAACTGTAACTAGTGATGAGCGGAACCGTAATAATGTCTCTAGGTTACGTATGTAACCTTAGTTCCCTGAGGGAACGAGAAGCTGCGGCACAATGCTTTGGGAATGCCTCTGCGTTGCTCACGCTCTAAATCATGTGTGACATCCGACCAACGGCAAGGCGTGATGTCACCGGCGGGGCAACGTTGTGACCAGGAAGCTACAAAATGCGCATGAAGTGGAGCGAAGCTAGCTTCTGCTCGCACTGGACACAGTCGGTTGTTTCTCCGGGTCAGGGGCTAAAGAGGAGGAGGGAAGAATGCCTGCAGCATGACAGGTCGTGGGACACGTTAGGTATGCACCATGGATGGGGTAAACTAAGGGCCACCTCGGCCACTGGCTCCAAGGGGGGGGCTCAGACAGAGCCGCCAACATGAAGGCCAAGTCCCACACAGGCACTCGGGGTCACGTCCCGGGCCTCAGCCTCCAGGTGCAGCGCAAGAACGTGTCACCAAGGGTGCCTACCCAGCAACTGCCCAGCAAGCGGTGTAAAAAAATGCGATAGCGGACACATAACCTTTTCAGGTTCAGTTCAGCAGCATGTGACCTCCTCGCGATAGGGAGAAGGCGTACAGGCGTAGCCTTGGCCACCTCTGTACCATAGCGTCCAGCCCCAAAGGGCGCTGGATGAGTGAGGAAGAACCAGAAGGGACAGTGCGATGTCTCTTGAGATAGATCCACCTGTGCTCTGTAAGACCTCCACCATATCTGCTCCACTACCTCGGGGTGGAGCTTCCATTCCCCAGGCCTCAGCCCTTCCTCGCTCTTTTAACTGTCTTGAGGGTAGCTTTGATCCGAGCAGGAGACAGCTGTGCCCACATAACAGTCGAGTCCCCCACCACGACTAAGATGGTGGTTCTCTTTACTGGAGAAAGCACACCCCAGTTCCTCCATACAGGTAAGAACGACATCTCAATGCTGAACTGCCAAAAGCTTTAATCTAGCTAATATTAACCAATCGTCAAAATAGTTCCGAATGTGGATGCCCCAAAGCCTGGGCAGGGATAGCTTTTTGGTCTCCTGAAACTTGTTGACGACTGCCCCTACAGCGTCGTCGAACAGGCCAGGAGGAGCCATCAGGGCGTTTAAGTCAAGTCAAGTCATGTTTATTTTTTTAGGGCTTTTCACAACAGACATTGTCTCAAAGCAGCTTTACAGAAATCATCAGTTAAGGTGAATGGTGTGCATTTGTCCCTGATGAGCAAGCCGTGGTGACTGTGGCAAGGAAAAACTCCCTTAGATTTTATGAGGAAGAAACCTTGAGAGGAACCAGACTCAAAAGGGGAACCCATCCTCATTTGGGTGACATCAAGAGTGTGATTATATTCTTTACACAATACAGAACACTGGAGAGTGAGAACTAACATGAGCACTGGAGTGTAGTTTAGAGACAACAGGAGGATCAACACCAGGCATTTTATTCTCATCTGATTAGGATACCTCATAATAAGGGTTCTCCTCAACATAATCATCTGTCTCACACACATTCTCCTCTAGGTCACTTTCCCTGTCAAAAAACTGTGAGAAAATCTCATTGTCAAAAACCCTTTGCTTTGAGGCCATTTTTAATTGATAGAACACAAAGCGAAATGGTTTAGAAGGCTTCTGTGCAGGCTTTTATATTATATGTTTGCTCCTCCCCTGTAAACCATGAGAATTATGTTTTCCTCTCACCCATGGCACGGAAAATATAAAAGTTCTAATGAGAGTTAGGATTCTCTCTACCCCATATCATGTGAACTATCAGTGGTTCTCGCAATACTACAGGTATGATTATGTTAGATTAGATCCCTATAGGAAAGTTTTTTTTAATATTATACTGAATATATTAAAGTACAGTGTATTTTATAAAATTATAGTATGTTATAGTGACCTTAATATCACTTAAAACAACACAAACAAATGTGTGTAAAATGTATAGTTTTAAACAAATAAAAGAACCTGAGAAAAAAATTTACCCCAAAGAACACTAATGCTACAAAATGTCTAGAGGACATTAAAAATTGTGAAATTATCTTTATATCTCAGCCTCACTGAGCTTACAGTTTTACTGAAATTCTCTGACCCATTTTTTAATCATGTAGACATTTCTTCTTCTTTTACTTCTTCTTTCGGCTTCTCACATTAGGGGTCGCCACAGCGGATCATCCGTCTCCATACCCCTGTCCTTTACATCTGCCTCTTTCAACCCAACTACCTGCATGTCTTCCCTCACCACATCCATAAACCTCCTCCTTGATCTTCCTCTCCAACCGATATACCCCATGTCCCTCCTCTGCACATGTAGCTTATGTTCATATAAAGGCTTTATATAAAAAAAATATAATCACTAATATAAATTATTTTAAATGTATATTTAATTAAAACAAATTAATTAATTAAAACAATTAATAGCAAGTCAAGGAATTAATTAATTATTATAATAGCTATTATAATATATTTGTTTATTATATTAAATATTTTAATATATTTAATTATAATGATATAATTTATAGAATAAACAATAAAGTGGTATTATGCCACAATAAATATCAAATAATACTTGTTAATGTAGACCATAAAAAAGAAGAACAAGTGGGTAAAACAAATTTAATTTTCTTTCACACAGAGCACACAGAAACAGTTTTCTAATAAAGCGATCAAAACTACTTGTCAAGTGCTGGAAGAAACTGACGATGCCTTTTAAAGTTAAAATGAAAGGCAATGTGGATAAACATTCGTAAAAGATTTTAAAGCCATGACGTGCAGAATATCACACAAAGAAATAGAAGAAAATGTATAAAAACTGTTTGGATCAATGACCCAAAAAAATAACAAATACAGTAAATAAGTGCAGAAATGTCACACTGCAGACAGAATTAGCATTTCACATGTCGGCATCACAAATGAAATCGGCTAAATCGCCTGCGTGAGCGCACTCTAAGTACAATGCAAAATCGATACCCGAAAAACAATTCAAAAATTCAGAATAAAACACAAAAAGAATATACTTTTACAGAAAATCCCAGACATTACTATCTTCTTTCTTTTCACATTTATTTATATTTACAGCATTATCATAATAGAGTTGGGGGGGGTCCAAGGCAGCCATGTTTGATGAACAAAGTGTATTTTGAAGTTGACAGCAGAAATTGACAGACAAATGCATTTTTTAAAAAGTTAATTGTTGACACAAAAAAACTAAAACTTTGTAGAAATTTAATAAACATTTTAGACAAAAAGTCACCTCGCCAAGCACTGATTATATATATATGATAATAATGATAATAATATAATTATAGTAATAATGATAACACAATCAGGAGATTTTCTAATGTATAGGGAGCATTTCAACAAAGTGTTTTACTTACATTTTATTTTTCTTCAGCTCACAGTTCATATTACTAAATGTGCCAACACTCTCTAGAGTGTAAACAATCTCACAGTCCATCTCATTTTCCATCTTATTTTCCATAATATCTGTGATTTTGAATTTTTCATAAGGCGGGATTAACACCTCTAGCTCATGAGGGTGCGTAGACATTGTGGATATGTCTGCACCAAAGCATGTCGTAATATTAAAACAGGATTTTTCACCAAAATCAGTCAAGTAATATCTAAACGAAGCTGATGTAAACCTGCCAAATCTGATTTCCTGACCAGGAACAGCTGAATTAAAAGCGATGTTGGTACTACGGAAAACATTAGTGCATTCGTTTACTTGATGTATTTGTATGGCGCGTGTCAGGAAGAAATGGTAGGCTTTAAACCTAAAATCATCTTTATATCTCAGCCTGCCTGAGCTCACAGCATTATTGAGATTTTGATAAGACCCAGTATTAGATGTGTAGACTTTTATTATCCTTTCAAAATAATTCTTAAAGTTATTTAAACCTTTCCAAGCTTTATTAAAATCTACATCGAAATTTAACTCTTTAGGAAGAATCTTATTTTTAATCAGTTTGTACGTATCATTCTCGCAGCCTATGAATTGATCATCGACAGAATTTGGTGCCATGTCCAGTGTAATGTCAGAATCTGAAGTCCAGGATGATTTCTATTAAACAAATGAGGAAAAATTTACTTTTACAAAACTAGTGATTAAAAAAAGCCTGTTCAATGCACAACTTGCCATACTGTAAAAACTCACCACCATGTAGCAAACAATCAACATAATGAGGAGTGCAGTGACAGTGTTGTTGCCGGTGCTGGTGAACTTCACAGCTCTTTTCATTATTAATCTGAAACAATAAGCAAATTCCACATGTACTGTAACATCTCTGCCTATATTAAAATAACCTCACACACCTGTTCATTTTGTGTGTTGTGTCCACTAGATGTCCCCATTCTTCCCCATGGTGTTCTGTCAGTTTTATTTTTTTATTTTTATTTTTATTTTTATACTTTATGTATTTTATACTGTTATCAGTTATTTTTAGAGAAAAATGTATGCTGATACCCATATTTCATTTTGCCCATAATTAAGACTAGTTTAAACAAATTAATTAATCCATATTTATATAATAAAGTGGCATTGTTCCATCACAGTTATGAATTCCTTTAGATTGGCTTTAATTAAGACCATAAATATGTTTTAATTATTATCATATAATCAAAAAAGTTGGGACAGGGATTTATAATGTGTAGCACCACTGTGTAGCATTATGTCTTCTGTCTATATACATATAGGAAATGACAGGACCAGTTTCTGAAGTTTTGGGAGAGGAATTTTGACCCATATGTGTCTGATAAAGGATTCTAGCTGCTTAAGAGTTCTGGGTGTCCTTTGTTGTATTCTTTATTTCATGATGCACCAAATGTTTTTAATGTTGAAAGGTCTAGAGTGCAGGCAGGAAATGTTCAGCACCCAGACCCCTCTACTATGAAGTCTTGCTGCTGTAATAGATGTTCTTTAACATACACTATTTACACTGCATCCGGAACTTCACTTTTTACACATTTTGTTATGTTACAACCTTATTTCGAAGTGGATTTAATTCATTATTTTCCTTAAAAATTCTACAAACAATAACTAATAATGTATTTTGTTAGAATTTTTTTTGCAAATTTATAAAAAAGGAAAAAAGTTTATATTTTAGCATATTCAGCCTAGAAAATAATAGTAGTACACATGACTCAAAACAAATGTGATGATTTACATATTATGTTTAAACTGGGTTAAAGCATTATTGCATATGTATAGCATCTAAAAAGTTTGGAAACATCTAATCTCACCCAGTGCAGTGACACAGTGCATATTATAAAATCAACAACACAATATTGAAAACACAATGAATATTAAACATCCCAGCATGAATAATTCAATGAAAAACATGTCTTAAGTATAAAAAAACAATGATTGATGATTAGATGATTAGATTAGATTAGATAGATGATTAGATTAAACCGAATCCGATAGAAGTTACATAACAAATAATCGGTGTGATGTGATCATAATACTCACAGCTCTGATGCTTTCAAGCTTCTCAATTTGTAATAAAAAGACACAAGTTTGTTTATATCAATGACCTGTTTAAACTATCACCTCTGACATTCATCCAGTCTTCTTGCCTACAGGTACTAATTGTCAAGCTGAAGTTCTCGCCTAATAAAAAGCTCTCTTGCCAAAGCTTCACCTCAGCACTATTTATACACAACTCCTGTCTTAACTCATTACCATAAATGGATATTAATTTCAGACCACGGTATGAGGTTGGTTAACAGTTTTTAAGGTGTGATTGTATGTGCAGTAAAACTGTTGCTCTCCTTTGTTCAAACTTACTTTAGCCTTGGGTTGAAAAAGTTAGTGAGAAATGTTGAATAGCGAGTAATGCAATATCAAGAAACCAAAATAGTGTTTAAGTGGTTAAAAATAAAAGTTTACACAATTTGGTGTAAATTTGGTGTAAATTTGGCTCTTGACGATCTCCACGGAGGATCCATTGATGATCAGTGAAAAATGGCTGCTCCCCTGAAGCCAACAACCATCTCTTTGGTTTTGTCAAAGTTCAGAGACAGGTTGTCACTCCACACCAGGCTGTTAACTGTTTCACCTCCTCTCTGTTTGCTGACTCATCATTCTTGCTGATGAGACCCACCACGGTGAAAAATAAAAGTTTACACACTGAAAAAAATGATTAATTTATTTTAGCATGTTCACCTTTATAAAAAAAAACCTTGTGTAAATAAACAGAACACAATATCCCTTTTCAAATAAGATGATTTACAAACCTGAATTATTTTACATTACATTGAAGACAGACAGACAGACAGACAGACAGACAGACAGACAGACAGACAGA
>JAAIIK010000151.1:938720-951417 GCA_014706435.1 Silurus glanis
GAGAGAGAGAGAGAGAGCGAGAGAGAGAGAGAGAGAGAGAGAGAGAGAGAGAGAGAGAGAGGTGACAGGAAAGAAGCATATGGATTATTATGTGTCCTTAATGTTGTATGAAAGTTAAGGACACTGTGTAGTTGGGGACTCGCTATGGCAGCGTAGCTAAAAGTTAGAAACAGAAGGTAACCCAGATATTAGCGATCTCTGGGATAAGAGACGAACCACCACACCACCATCAACAAACCTGAGTGAACGTGTGAGAGTGAGGGGACGACAGCATACAAATATCCCAGTTCACCAAACACTCTATATCCATGATCCCTCCAGATCTGCTCCTTTACCTAAAAAAAAATCTGCCCCCTGCTGTAGTCTTCATTATTTGAGGTACCAACAAACAGCCTGCACCTTTTGATCTAAGTAGGCGTGGAGGATCATATTGGTACAGAAGTTCACTCAGATACTGCGGTGTGAGAACGTTAGGTGCTTTATACGTCAGTAGTAGTATTTTATAATGAATGCGAGATTTAATTGGGAGCCAGTGTAGACTGATTAAAACAGGGGTGATGAGGTCATATTTTCTAGATCTACTAAGGACCCTTGCTGTTGCATTCTGAACTAACTAAAGCTTATTTATGCACTTACTTTAACACCCAGACAGTAAAGCATTACAGTAGTCTAATCTAGATGTAACAAAAGAATGAACTAGTTTTTCTGCATCTTCTAACGGCATCATATTTTTAATTTTAGCAATATTTCTAAGGTGCAAGAAGGCGATCCTGGTAATATTATTCACTGCTGTACACACTGAGATAGAAACACCATCCAGAGATGCTATATAAGGAGAAAGTTCACTTCTAGCTGCTTGTGGTCCTAGTAAAGGTACTTCCATCTTATCCGAGTTGAGCAGAAGGAAGTTATCAAGCATCCACTGTCTAATGTCCTTTACACACTCCTCAACATTGTTAAGCTGATCTCTCCACCTGGCTTTGTTGAAATATACAGCTGTGTATCATCAACATAGCAATGAAAGCAAAAAACGTTTTTGGATAATTTCACCAAGAAGCAGCATAAAGATAAAAGCAGTGGGCCTAAGACAGATCCTTGCGGAACACCAAACTTTACCTCAGAGAGTATGGAGAACTCACCATTTACTTCAATAAACTGATAGCAATCAGTCAAATAAGACTTAAGCCAGGAGAGAGGTGTTCCCTTTATTCCAACAATGTTCTCAAGTCTAGCGAGCAAGATAGTGTGATCAATGGTGTCAAAAGCTGCACTAAGGTCGAGCAAAACAAGTAAAGAGACAAAACCCTGAACAGAGGCCAATAACAGGTCATTTACCACCTTAACTAGCGCCGTCTCTGTGAAAAAAAATGTAAGTAAAAATGTTATTCCTAAGTAGATCTTAAAGAGGGATTTCAGGATCATCTGACATCTGACATCTCTAGGATACTTCACACCATCTGACTGGTAAGACATCAGGAAATCTTCAACTATGAGAACACGCATACAACAGACCAAATAGTTACAAGTGAGCACACAGCCCAGCTTATAGAAACCGTATCTATTCCTCGTGTAGTAAAACCAAGAATTAAATACACAAGATCCAGAAATAATCTTATTACAGTTAAAACTGAAAAATGCCAGATAAGCAAACACAACGAAGTTCTAAAGTTTGGTCTTTTCAACATTAGATCACTTGCACCCAAAGCACTGATTGTAAATGAGATGATCACAGATAATAATCTCGATGCACTCTGTCTCACTGAGACCTGGATTAAACTGGGTGATTATATAGGTCTAAACGAATCTACACCGTCAGGATATGATTATAAGCATGAGCCCCGTCAGACTGGTCGTGGGGGAGGTGTAGCAACCATTCATAGTGCCTCCCTTAATGTTAGTCAGAGATTAGGATTCAGTTTTAAATCATTTGAAGTGCTCGTTCTTAAAATTGTACTTTCAGACATACATAGAAAACTCGCACTGGTCACCGTGTACAGACCCCCAGGGCCCTACGCTGATTTTCTTCAAGAGTTTGCTTGTTTTCTATCAGACCTCTTGATCAATTTTGATAAAGTGCTGCTTGTAGGAGATTTTAATATTCATGTAGACGATGCAAACGATGCTCTAGGATTATCATTTGTCGACTTAATAAACTCTTTTGGGGTTAAACAAAACGTCACCGGACCAACTCATCGTTTTAACCACACACTAGACTTAATAATATCCCACGGAGCAGATGTCACTGATATAGATATTTTACCTCAGAGTGATGACATCACAGACCATTATCTCATACTGTACACACTACCGGTAGAGCAGATTAGCCGTGTTTCACCACGTTATCGACTTGGTAGGACTATTGTTCCGACCACTAAGGACAGATTCGTAAATAACCTGCCCGATTTATCTAAATTTCTCACTAAACCCATAACTGCTAATAATCTTGATGAAATGGTTAACAACATAGACATTATCCTCACTAGCACATTAGACACTGTTGCCCCCATCCGGTTAAAAAAGGTTAGAGAACAAGCACCTGCACCTTGGTATAATAGTCATACGCATGCCCTCAAGAGAACAGCCCGTAATCTGGAGAGAAAATGGAGGAAAACTAAATTGGAGGTATTTAGAATTGCGTATAAAGACAGTATGCTCAGCTACAGACAGGCGCTAAAAGCTGCTAGAGCTAAACACCTGAGCAAACTCATAGAAAACAACAAAAACAATCTCAGGTTCCTTTTCAGTACAGTAGCTAAATTATCTACAAATCAGGGATCTGAAAAATGTGTTCCATCAGTTTAGTAGTGAGGACTTTATGAATTTCTTCACTGAAAAAATAGATAACATTAGAAAAACAATTGTGGCGGTCCAACCTCTGACAGCATCTCCTGACACAATCTCACCTACAACTCCACAACTACACTGTTTTACATGTACAGGACAGGAAGAGCTGTATGATGTTATTATCAAAGCTAAATCAACATCATGTCAGTTAGATCCCATTCCAACTCATCTATTGAAGGAAGTGTTACATACAGCTGGTAAGAATCTTCTCAACATTATTTACTCTTCACTATCGTTAGGTCATGTCCCTAAATCCCTCAAGTTAGCAGTTATTAAGCCCCTCATTAAAAAACCTAATCTGGATCCAAACCTGCTATCGAATTACAGACCAATTTCAAATCTCCCATTTATGTCTAAGATTTTAGAAAAGATTGTCGCTGCCCAGTTATGTTCCCACCTGCAAGAGAACAATATCTTTGAAGAGTTTCAGTCAGGTTTTAGGCCCCATCATAGCACAGAAACTGCCCTAGTTAAAATCACTAATGACCTGTTTTTAGCTTCAGACCAAGTCTTGATCTCGCTGTTGGTTTTACTAGATCTTAGTGCTGCATTCGACACTATAGACCATGATCTCCTCCTAGATCGCTTACAGAATTACATCGGCATTCAGGGACAGGCATTAAGCTGGTTTAAATCCTACCTGTCCGATTGTTACCATTTCGTAGACTTAAATGGAGAGCTATCCAGGCTAATGCTAGTAAATTATGGCGTGCCGCAAGGTTCAGTTCTAGGACCCCTGCTCTTCACAATATACATGCTTCCGTTAGGAAATATTATTAGAAGGCATGGAATTAGCTTCCATTGTTATGCTGATGATACCCAGCTATATATCTCATCAAAACCAGGCGATACAGCTCAATTAGCTCGCATAACTGAGTGTATTAAAGAAATAAGAGATTGGACCCATAACTTTCTACTACTAAATTCTGATAAGACGGAGATTTTGCTCATCGGCCCAAAAACCAGTATACAGAAGCTCCTGCATCTCAACCTGCATTTAGACGGATGTTCTGTAACCACTAGTTCAACAGTAAAAGACCTGGGAGTTATTTTAGACAGCAACTTGTCTTTTAAAAATCATATCAATCAAGTTACAAAAACAGCCTTCTTTCACCTTAGAAATATTTCTAAGTTAAGAAAAATGTTATCTATATCCAATGCAGAGAAGCTCGTCCATGCGTTCATGACCTCCAGAATAGACTACTGTAATGCATTACTAGGTGGATGTCCTGCATCATTAATAAACAAGCTTCAGTTAGTTCAGAATGCGGCAGCAAGAGTTCTTACAAGGTCAAGAAAATATGACCATATAACCCCAATCCTATCGTCCCTACACTGTTTTTGGACCAATTGGATCCCGCTACATGTGTGGTTTTGACATTGGACCTCCTGGAGTGTTTAAAGGCATGGAGAAGCTGATGCTGGATCTGTGATGATCACAAATGTTGAGCTCATAAAACTAGGAGCTACTAACCATATAGACTGTATAAGACTGTAGAAAGAACATTACTTATAATCTTATACTCCAGTACTCATGTTAGTTCTCATTCTCCAGTGTTCTGTATTGTTGAAAGATTTATGATCACACTCTTGATGTCACCCAAATGAGGATGGGTTCCCCTTTTGAGTCTGGTTCCTCTCAAGGTTTCTTCCTCATAACATCTAAGGGAGTTTTCCCTTGCCACAGTCACCACGGCTTGCTCATCAGGAATAAATGCACACCATTCACCTTGACTGTTGATTTCTGTAAAGCTGCTTTGTCTGTTGTGAAAAGCGCTATAGAAATAAACTTGACTTGACTTGACTTGACTAGATGTGAGCAGAACTGCTGTGCTACAACCTTTTCTAAAATCTTGGAGATAAAGGGGAGGTTTGATATTGGCATATAGTTGGACAGCTGACATGGGTCAAGGTCAGGTTTCCTAATTAGGGGGTTAATAACTGCCAGTTTGAAGGATTTAGGTACATAACCAATGCTAGGTCCCCTGGTGGTTTAGTGGTTAGGATGCGGCGCACTCACCGCTGCGGCCCGGGCTCGATCCCCGGTCAGGGAACCAACCCCAGCCATTAGGGTTGCACAAGCCTTAGTGCCGGTCCCAAGCCCGGATAAATGGGGAGGGTTGCGTTAGGAAGGGCATCCAGCGTACAAACGTGCCAAATCAAACATGCGAATGGTCCGCTGTGGCGACCCCTAGTGGGAGAAGCCGAAAGAAAGTTAGGTACATAACCAATGCTAATGGAAGAGTTTATCAATTTTAAAACAGGTTTAATTACCTCTGGAATTATCTATTTTAAGAAACTTGTAGGCGAGCGATCAAAAATGCAGGTTGATGATTTTGATTAAGAAATAAGTGACTATAATATATAAGTGAAGATATTCACTTATATAAGTGAAATTAAGTCATTCTCTTGAATAGGAGTAAAACTTTGTAATTGATAGTCTGTTATAATTACACTGGTGTCTACAGGATTATTTATAAAATAAATTGGATTTATAATAATTGTCTGAATTTTTTTTATTTGACCTCTACTCGTTTGATTCCGGTAAGAATTTAAACTCTTTTCTCTTCTGTAGTTCTCATATGAACTGGTCAATCTGATTCTGATCAGAACATGATCTCTTTCTCTCTGATTCCTATCAGAACATGACCTCTTCCAGTCTGATTCCAGTCAGAATGTGGCATATTTCTGTCTAATTCGAGTCAAAATTTAAATGGTTTTGGAAATATCAGCATACCTGCAGAATAAATAAGCCATGGCAAATAAAGCTGTTGTGCAATGTAAAATATATAATGTAATTGGTAATGGTAATTGACAATTAAAATATTGTGGAGTAAAAAAAACATATATCGAATCATAAATGTAGTTTAATAGAGAGTAAAGAGTTGCCTATATCTTTGATACTAATATAAAAAAAATAAAAGTAAAAATAAATGTCGCCAAAAAATACTTAAATGCAGTAACATAATATATTTACTCAAATACTTTACACCACTATTGTTGAACATCATCATCATACTGATGAATGTCTATAAGGTGAGTATGATTTTTAGCATGAACTAAACTGACCACAACTGACTCAGAATTTCTTCTTCCGCTTTATGGCCTTGTGAATTGTGACACCTACATCACCTACTCTGTGGTATACACTGACGTGCACTATGCCAACACTTGCCAATTGAGAGTAGCTATTTCTGTGAATACTAAAAACGTAATGAAAAACGTCTCTATGTTATGTATGTAACCCTGGTTCCCTAAAGGGAATGAAACGCTGTGTCAACAATGCTTTGGGAACACTTCTGAGTTGTCCATGCTCTGAATCACATCAGTCCGTTGGAAATCTTTCCTGCGGGGGTGTCATGGAGAACCAGAAGGGACAGTGCGATGTCTCTCGAGTAGCAGGTCCACCTGAGCTCTGTAAAATCTCCCGCAAAATTTGCTCCACCACCACCCATTCCCCGGGCCATGGCCCTTGTCTTGAGTATAGACCAACACATGGTAGCCCTTGAGGTCTGGAAGGAAATGCTTCAATGCTTGAAGTACGGCCAGCATCTTCAGGAAGTTGATATGCCATGTGTAATAGGGCCTTCCCCAGAGACCTTGTGACCTCGTTAATGACCGCTCCCCAGCCCACGAGGGGCGCATCTGTCGTAAGCGTTACACGACGACCAGGAACTCCCAGGACATGGCCTGTGACAGGAACTCGGGATCTATCCACACATCTAAGGCACGTAGGACTCGCCGCGTGACCTTGAACCTGAGTCTCAAAGTGAGCGGTTCAGCTGACGCAGGTCCAGTATAGGACACAACCCTCCGTCCTTTTTGGAAACTATGAAGTACTGGCTGTGGAACCGGGGCTCTCTGTCTAACGGAGGGATCACCTCCGCCTCCTTTCTTAAAAGAGTATCTAATTCTTGTTCTATAACCAGAGCCTGCTCGGGCCCCACCAGGGTGGGGCACACCCCATTGAGTCAGGGCAGTTAAGACCCAAACTGAATCGACTAACCTCTGTCTACAGTGCGCAGGACCCACCGAGACACATCTACAGCAGAACCTCCAGGTTGCTAGATCCTCTCTTATAAGTCTCTCGAGACTGACCTCTGTTATACCTAGAGCCGAAGGCACAGCCCCACGAGAGCGACGTGGGGGATACCAGGTGCCTTTCAGTATACACAAGAGTGGCTATGGACCGGCATCTCTACAACCCGGTGGATAGGGGCGGGCCGAATAAGCCTTCGCCCAAGACCTGGACACCTCGGTGAAGGTCCAAAAACAAAATGGAGCAGACCCTGGCATGGAGGCATTGATGGAGGTTGCTTCTGCTGACTGCTGACTGGCTGGCCATTAATTTTCTTTTTTTTTTCTTTTTTTTTCTCACTCCTCGGGACTGGGTGAAGGGTTGTCTCTGAGGGCTCGCAGAGCTCCATACGTTATACTGAAAATGAACTCTTTTCTCTTCTGCTCTTATTTAGGTCAGAATAAGATTTTGCAGTGTGGCTGCATTACTTTTCTTTTACAAACCAACAAGCTGGCCAGCGGGGGCCACTCTATTTTTATTTATAAAGTTTATTCATAGCATCACAATCTTATTTATTTTATAACAAAATTTTTATACAGTATCTAATATCTAACTAATTAATCTTATATTAATAATTATACTAAACTATACTATTATTATTATTATTATTATTATTATTATTGTTCTTGTTGTTGTTGTTGTTATTATTATTATTATTATTAATACATCCAACAACATTTTGCTGAATACATTATTTATTAAAACAATTTGCCCCATTAGGGCAATTTTGGCATTTCACCCCTCCTCCACGCCCCGACCCACTTTAGTGACGTCAAAACACTCGTGCGTGCTTGCGCGCGTTCGTGCGCGCGTTCATGAGACACGTTGTTGCTGAAACCGAAAGTAAATGAAACCATAAAAACAACATCGAGGAAGCGGTTTGAAAATCGACCGGTAAGTGAACCGAAGAAGATATTAGTCATTGTATCAGTTTTACGCGCGCGCGCGTGTGTGTGTGTGTGTGTGTGTGTGTGTGTGTTGTGCATGTTTTTATTTCACGCAATTGTTAAATGTCTCAATAAAAATGGCTGACTTCAAAACAACTAAGCAAACACAACTGAGGATAAAGAAACATCACCTGGTGGAATTAATATTATATGTATTGTAGTTCAAAATTTGCTTTCTAGACCTATTAATCAGAAAAGAGACAGAGAGTCGACATGAATAAAGATAGACAATTTTATTTACTTCTGCAGAAGTAAACAGACGCTCCTCAGTCAGACAATACTGAGCTGAGGGACAAGCGCCCCGATCATACCCTTTCTGCATGTTTTTATGCTGTCATTCGACCTTCGAGATCACACCACCATTACGACATTGCATTATAACCAATTGTTTTCAATCACTGTTTAAGACAATATTATTAATTCTCTTATTACGACATTGTAATATATTACTGATTGGTTTGCTCCATAATAAAACAAATCATTTGTTTCCCCTGCTGTTCCAGTTCACTTCTCCCTAGTGACGCATTTTGCACACAGATGTTTTCTCATTCTGTACAAAGAAAATCTTTTATCTTTCTCTGTTTTGCTTAGCTGAGAGCACAGTGCCCGGCCAAGGGCATTGTGTTCAGACATGCTGTCTCGATCATATTGCAAGATCATTGCTGTTCAGCTTTGTACAGAATGGAAAAATTTCATACATACATTGATTATAACAAAATACAAATACATTAATATTATAATATTAAAGTAAAATTTTCATACCACAGTATGCGAAAATAAACATACATGAATGGTACAGATACATGTACATATACATTTGCTATTTGAATGGTTTAAATGTGATTCTTACTGGTTTTAATGGAAACTCTAATGGTCGCTAGGGGGCCTCTACTGGTTCTGCATGGCCTTCTGTTGAAGATATACCATATGGACAAAAGTTTGCGGACACCTGATTATATGATTATTCAATGTGCTTTTCAGACATCCCAATCCACATTGAGTCCCCATTTGTTGTTATAATAATCTCTGCTCTTCTGGGAAGATGTTCCACTAGATTTTGGAGTGTGCTTGTGGAGATTTGTGCTCATTCAGAGACAAGTCATGTATTTGGTGTTGTACTTGGTGTAAGTCATAATGTTGGTGAGGAGGCCTGGGGTGCGATCAATGTTTACATTCATCCCAAAGGTGTTCAGTAGGGTTGAGGGTCATAGATTTATAGCTAGAGATTTTCCACTTGGTGCACAAATGTCATGCTGGAACAGGTTTGGACCTCCTAGTTCAAGTGAAGAAAAATATTGCATCCAAAGACATTTTGTACAATTCTGAGCCTCTAAGTTTGTGGTAACAGTTTGTGGGAAGAACCACATACGGCAAGACAATATTGAAATACCGTAATTGACACCTTGTAGATCTAATGTTGGTGTTGGTTGGTGTAACAACTGGACACCAGTAAGGTGTTGATTTCAATTGTTGTAGCAACCATCAGGATTTCTGGGATAGTTTCTATTGTTTGTTTGTGTTGTATGATTGGACAATCAGCAGTATTTCTGTCAAGTATTCAGTCCACAACTTTTATTTTCACTGAACATGCTTTTAGTGGCAAGCGAATGAAGGTTGAATGCTTCCCTTTCGAATTTGTCGCCTCAATTCCTCGTACTGTTTCCTTTACTTATTTTCCTGTGAGGAAATAGAACTGATGCAAGACCGGAGCAAATCGAGGTCAAACACCATTTGTACCAAAAACTAACTTTAACTTTACAATTATGTTAATTATTAATAACATTTACAACATTTGGTAGACGCCCTCATCCACAGCGACTTATATTTATCTAATTTATACAACCGAGCAGCTACGGGGTCAAGGGCCTTTCTCAGGGGCCCAGAAGTGTTAGCTTGGTGTGGCTGGGATTTGAACTCACGATTTTCGGATCCAAAGTCTAATGATTTAACTACTAAACTACCATCTCCTAATTGTTACAGTTAACTTAATATTAATATGTTAATTAGGGCAGTGGTGGTTGAGTGGTTAAAACTCTGGGTTACTGAGCATGAGGTCAGGGGTTTAAGCCCCAGCAATGCTAAGATGCCACTGTTGGGCCCTTGAGCAAGGCCCTTAACCCTTTATGCTGAAGGGGTGCTGTATCATGGCAGACACTGCACTCTAACATCGCTGGGATATGCAAAAACTGACCTGTAAGGTACATGTGACAAGTAAAAAGCAACCTTTACCCCTTTTTTATCCCCTAGTGAATCAATATTATACAGTAAAACCCCGTTGTACGAGCAACCTATAGTACGAGCAAACGGAGATACGAGCAAACTCGCTCGCAAAACTTTACCCTATTTCACGAGCAAATTTCGAAGGCACGAGCAAACCCACGCTACCGGTTCCCCGTTTTCGGCGGAGGGTCGCATCAGTCGCTTAGTTGATGACGTATCACTCGGTTGTTCAGTGCAACAAAAACGTAACTTTTTTTTAGTTTTATATTTTTATTTCACTAGAAATCTTGAAAAATGTCTCCCAAGAAAATCAGTGATGGTGCTGTGAAAACGAAAGTAAATAGAATTACCATGGAAACCGAGAAGGTTACGAGCGTGGTGCGCGTCTTACACTCACAATCAACCACTACCACATGAGTGAGTGTTAAATTATGTTTACATTACGGTAATTTGCAGTGTATTTGTTTGTTAAAATAGGCTACAAATACTTTTTAAGTGCAGAAATAAGCGATCGAATGAGGTTTTGGAACGGATTTAATCACTTTTACATTCATTCTTATGGGGAAAATCAGTTCGAACGTACGAGCAAATGGACCAACGAGCAATTTTCGAGAACGAATTATGCTCGTCCAACGGGGTTTCACTGTACCAGAAATTGGTCAATCTAAAGTGCTTCTGGAAAAGGTAAAAATCCACATTATAGCCAGTAGTTCAACATACTGCATAATTATAGATTTAAAAGTTGACTATCACATGTGTAGATGCTTGTTGAACTTTTTTTCAACTTTAATTTCCAATCTTCTGGAAAGCCTTTTGGATTTTTGGAGTGTGAAGTAGAAGAGCTTTAGTAAGATCAGGCCCTGAAAAAATAAACTAGGGTTTACTCAGTTTTCAGGGTTTTTTTGTACGTTTTATTTATTTATTTATTTATTTATTTATTTATTTCGTGTGTAATGAAAGGAAAAAGGAATTCAAATAAAGAGACGCTTGATACAACTGTGTTCTTCCAACTGAGCAAGGCAGTTTGTAGAAGGGTGTGATCTTCAGGCATGCACATACTTTTGGGGTTATAGTGTATGTGTTTAGCAGGTTTTAAATGACATTGGAGGTTTAAATATGTAATGGAAAGTTTGCCGTTGGTGGATGGTCATCTTTTTTTTCCAGTTTCGACATTATGCTGCGAACCCCAAACCTGTTGAACAAGTCAGTAAAACCTGAGGAGTGTTTTTATTCAAGCTTCACTGCTGTGACTTATTGTGATAAAGATAACGTAACTTAACTGTTCAAGACAAACGTCTTTGTTTTCAGTCATCACTCATTAGACACTTTATGGACCAAAGTATTGGGACACCTGACTTTTCTAGTCATATATGGTTCTTCCTGAAATTCATGAAATTTTCTCTTCACTTGAACTAAATGGACCCAAACTTGTTCCAGCATGACAGTGCCCTTGTACACAAGGTCAGCTCCATTAGGATATGGTTTACATGTTTTGGGGTGGAAGACCTCCTGAGCTCCAAACACCACAAGCGGGGAGGCACACAAATGCACAGGATGTCTTTGAATGCTGTAGTAATTTTCCCTTTAATTGAGCAAGGAGATCCCAACTTGTTCCAGCATTACACCTGTGCACAAAACCAGCTACATAAAGATATGCTTTACATGGTTTTGAGTGGAAGATCTCCAGCTATGAAGCTTAGACTCTCACTGCTATTGAACATATTGGATGAATGTGACTGCTGACTGTACCCCAGGCCTCCTCACCTGACCTACATCAGTACCTGACTTTACTAACACTCTTGTGGCTGAATGAGCACAAACCTCCACAAGGACACTAGAACATCTAGAACATCTTCCCAGAGTAGTGGAGGTTGTAAGAACAGGAAATGGGGACTTAACAGGATGTGCAAAAAGAATCACATGCAAATCTTATGGTCAGGTGTCCACAAACCTTTGGACAGATAAAAGGCTATTTATTTGGAAATATTTTGGAAATGAAAAAAAAATGTTGGGAGAAAGTGAGTAATGTGGGGCAATATTTTTTCTTTTTTTAATTTTTTTTGCTGTCGTTTGAGGAAGTTACCAATACAGTAATGCTGTATGACTAAAATCATATGACATTATGGATTAATGTCACAGGGTTACGGCACACAGAACTGAAAATGCAGCAAGTCCTGGATGCCACTCAGTCTCTACAGATAAAAATGGTGACCGGGCAAGTGGCCTCCATTCATTTGGCAGTGATGATGTCTGAAAGAAGATGAAATGCCGATGACACACGATGAACGGAAATTGTGAGTTTTTGTTTTTTATTCGATTATAGGCATTCAATTGAATATTCATTGTCAAATAATAATAATATTATCAATTCATTCTGAAATAAGGAAAAGAATTCATTCTGTGATTGTGAAGGAACTGCACTTGAATTGAACCTTCATTTAATAACCCCAACACACTCTCTCTCTCTCTCTCATATATATATATATATATATATATATATATATATATATATATATATTTATTTGTTAGACCCATTTTGGGTAATACAGATGTGTATATAAGTGTGTGTGTGTGTGTGTGTGTGTGTGTGTGTGTGTGTGTGTGTGTG
>JAAIIK010000151.1:951427-972584 GCA_014706435.1 Silurus glanis
TGTGTGTGTGTGTGTGTGTGTGTGTGTGTGTGTGTGTGTGTGTGTGTTTGTGTTTACATTTAATATTGAATTTTCTAAAGATATTAACTGGTATATGTATTTCAGCAACTTTAACAAATGTCTTCATCCCTTTCATCCTTCATTTATTCACTACCTAGATATGCGGAATAGTCAGGATTTACTTTATTTAATAGAAATTCTTGAATCAAATGCTAAAGAATCCATATTGATGGACTCTCATAAAAAGATTTTTTTTTTGCGCTAATGCGCAAAACAAAAATTTTAGAACGCACTAAAAATCATATTTCCAGTACAGAGCGAGCAGCCACAGTGACCCTGCGCTAACCTGGCTTTTTTTTTTTTTTTTTTTTACATCTGGCATTTTTGTGTACGTTGTCATTACGTTCCGCACTTAAAAAGGATTGCTTTCGGCACACACGTGCACCGAACCCAAAGCTCAGTAAGTTCAGTAAGAATATGTTAACGTTACACCCCTGATATATATATATATATATGAATAGTGTATATAACATTTTAATAAAAGTAAAAGTGAATAAATATTTGTGGACATTGCAGGACACTGAGGTGGTTCCACTTGAAGTCTGAGCAGCTGAATCACTTTTAAAGGTTTAAAGCTGTCTTCAAACAGCGTTTAAAGGTTCTTTCAGTAACACTTTAATGAACAGTATTAAAAAAAAAACTAGCCTTTCTAACTATTTTCTCTCCCAACAGAGATTTACACTGATAGTACTCAGTTCTAATGAACCAGTAGCAGAATGTATTTATTTCTTTAAAGCACTTTTGTCGTGTTAGATATGGGCGTTCACCAAATACCGGGAATATAAATATCTTGACAATGATGGTCTTTAACTCAGCACTATTATATAGCAGTACTGAATGTCCAATACAGTGGTTGTAAATGGAATATTTTATTATATTAATAACAGATTTAAAAAAAAAATCTGATTCTGCATGTCATTAATGAAGAGGCACAAATGGGTGCTGGGCAGGCTGCACTTTCACTTCTCCAAAGCTTTTCATACATCATGTCTTATGATTTTGAGCGAAAATTATTTTAAATTTTTTTCTACCTATAAGGCTTAGTAATACAGATGCTGAATTGCATCATTTAAAAATTTAGACCTGTTAAACACTGCCCAAAGCACTGAAACCATGGTCACTTTCAAACCTCATGGAGTATTGAAAATTCGCCATTCATACATTCTTTTAATTCTTTTAGTCCTTAGTCCTCAGCTCTGTGTTTTCTGTCATGTAGCTTTATGTTGTCTATGTAGCACCAGGGTTCTGGATGGAAGTTATTTCATTTCACGGTGTACTGCGTCAGCTATATATGGTTGAAATGACAATAAAAGCTTCTTGACTTCACAATACAGTGTTAGGGGTCCAGGCATTCAGGAAATGATGGCTCATTTTTGAGCCTATTCTTGAAGGGATATACATTCACTTTTATATACATTTCACTTTAAGTTTAAAGTACGATAAAAGTAGCCAGTCCTTCACATTGCATGTTATTGGGAAGTGGGAGGAAATTAAAGAACCTCACACAAACAGAAGGAGGACAGGTAATGCTCCTGCACATGTTACGACCCAGTCTAGGGTTAGGCCGGACAGAGTATTTAGCTCGGGATTCAAAAGAATGGATCTTATAAATTGACAACCCAAACACACCACAAACCACAAACACACACAAAAAGGTTTGCTACACAGGTGCTGGTATATTGTAACACAGAAATATATGCACACAGACTCACAGGCTTGTCTTCAGGGTGGGCCAAGGCCAAAACAATAAACAAAAAGGACTGTTTTGGGAAAGATACCCTTCCTGAAAACAAAGAAAAGGAAAACACAAACAGCTTCCCTAACTCCCTGCTACAAAAACAAAGACAAAACTATCCCTCACCCAAAGTAAATGGCAGCCACACCCCTAATGCCAGTGAAATAAATATGTACAGTGCCCAAAGATATTACAATATAATACAAGAGAAATATATACAAACAACAGTAGTCCAAGGGGCTAAACAGGCTCAAAGTCAGTAAACAGGCAGAGGTCAAAATCACGAACATCAACAACCAAGCTATACCCCGAACACCAAAACAAACAGTCAGAACGCCACTACAACAACTCTCCCCGATTGCTTCACTCCTTCCTCCTTAAATAGGAAACAGGTGGATGATGTCATCATGAAGGAGGTGGGACCAGCCAGGGTAGGGCAGGCCTCAAACTCTGGAGTGGATCGGACCTGCACACAAAGCACACATACAGAACACCAGTATGGACATGGGGCTACCTAGGGTTGTAACACCCCCCCCACCTAAGTGTGAACCCCCCCTGGGTTCACAATAAAAATAAACAAAACAACCCTTAACCCCTCTAACCACAGGATAAGGTGTCAGCTAGAACATTTAGTTTTCCCTTCTTATGGCTAATCACCAAGTTAAATCCCTGTATAATGAGAGACCATCGCATTAACCGCTGATTGGTATTACACATGCGGTTCAAGAAAACTAGGGGGTTGTGGTCAGTTACAACTTGAACAGGAGTAAGACAGTCACTAAGGTAGACCTCGATGTGTTGAATGGCCAACAGCAAAGCAAGAGCTTCTTTTTCAATCGTGCTATAGTTAAGCTGGTGTTTTAAAAACTTCTTCGAGAAGTAACAAACAGGGTGTTCTATCCCCTGATCATCCTCCTGTAAAAGCACCGCACCTGCACCTGTGTTACTGGCATCAACCTCCAACTTGAATGGTTTGCTCAGGTCTGGAGCAGACAGAACTGGGGAGCTAGTTAGGAAGAGTTTAACTGCCTCAAAAGCTGACTGGCACTCTTGGGACCACTTGAACGAAACACATTTCCGTAATAAATTGGTAAGGGGCAAAACCACATCCGAAAAATTCTTACAGAAACACCGGTAATATCCAGCCATTCCTAAAAACCAACGGAGATCACGCCTTGTCTTAGGAGCTGGGAACATGCATATGGCCTGAACCTTGGCACTTAACGGCTTCACCACCCCTTGTCCTACCTGTTTACCTAAATATGACACAACTCCTTTGCCAAACTCACATTTGTCCAGATTCAAAACTAAAGATGCATTTGAAAGACGTGTAAAGACGAGTTCTAGTTTTTCCAAGTGTTGTTCCCAGGTATCCGAATAGATGACAACGTCATCTAGGTAAGCAGCACAGTTCGAAACATCCCCCAGGACTCTATTCATTAACCGCTGGAAGGTCGCTGGGGCATTACGAAGGCCAAACGCCATCACGGTATACTGGAGGAAATTGTCTGGCGTGGCGAAGGCAGAGATCTCAGCTGCACGGTGGGAAAGGGGAACCTGCCAATAACCCTTAAGGAGGTCTAACTTAGTAGTGAATTTAGCTGCACCAACAGAATCAACACAATCTTCCATCCGTGGCAGAGGAAACGAATCAGGCTTTGTCACAGCATTCACCTTTCGAAAATCTGTACAGAAACGAACAGAACCATCAGCTTTTGGTACCAACAGGCAAGGGGAGCACCAGGGGCTCACACTCGGAACAGCTAAACCATTTTCTAGGAGATAATCTATTTCCTGCTTCATAATTGCTCGCTTAGCAGGACGATACGGGTGTTGTCTAATCGGTTCGTGACCACCAACATCAATGTCATGTTCCAAGACATTAGTAAGGGATGGCACATCAGCAAACAATTTGGGAAACCTGCTTATTAGCTCCTTAATGTCTTTCTGGAACAATTGGGGCAACCCTTCCAACTTCTCTGACAACCGCTCTAAGGCCTCAGAGTTGGGTACCTGAAGAGAAGACATGCAGTTCCTACCAAGGTGTAACTCATCAACCTCAGGGGAGTACTCAGCAGGAGAAATTCGCCCGTCCACTGAAACAGTAACCACCGGTACTACGGTCGGTTTGGACTGCATAGGTGAAGAACGAGCATGATACTTTTTCAACAGGTTGATATGACACACACGGGTACTACTCCTACGTCCAGGTGTGCTAAGGACATAATTAGTTGGACTCAATTTTTGCTTTACCTCGTAAGGCCCCGCAAACCGTGTCTGGAGAGACGATCCTGGCACAGGTAATAAGGCCAATACAAAGTCTCCAACACAAAAAGAGCGTGAGACAGCCTTACGATCATACCGCTTTTTCATCGCATCTTGGGCAGAACCGAGAGCAATGCGTGCCTTTTCCCTGGCTAACTGCAAACGCTCACGAAGAAGTCGAACATCCTTTAAAATGGTCCTTCCCAGAGGAGGAGGACCCTTTGCCAACCACTGTTCCTGCAATGCTTTTAAGGGACCCCTCACGGTGTGACCAAACATAAGGTCCGAAGGGCTAAAGCCAAGAGATTCTTGTACCGCATCACGAACAGCAAACAGTAAGAGAGGCACCCCCTCATCCCAATCTTTACCCGATTCAACACAGAAGGCACGCAGCATGGTTTTAAACGTCTGGTGAAAGCGCTCCAAGGCACCCTGTGACTCTGGATGATAAGCACTCGAACACTGGTGGGAAATTTGCAACACACGCATCACTTGTGAGAACAACTGTGACGTGAAGTTTGTCCCACGATCGGTTTGTACATATCTCGGAAGTCCAAAGGTAGTAAAAAACCTAATGAGAGCTTTAACCACTGCTTTTGATTTAAGTGTACGCATGGGAAACGCCTCAGGGAACCGTGTGGCAGCACACATGACAGTTAACAAATAACAGTTACCAGAGCTGGTTTTAGGCAATGGTCCAACACAATCCACAATGATCCATTCAAACGGGTCTGTGCTGACCACAATGGGGTTTAGGGGAGCCGGCGGAACAACCTGATTGGGTTTGCCAACTACCTGACAGGTATGACAGTTCTTGCAGTACCTTATAACATCACTCTTAATACCAGGCCAGAAAAAATAACGCAAGATACGCTGATAGGTCTTGCGAATCCCTGCATGTCCTGAACAAGGGTGATCATGAGCCACACTAAGAACATGCTTCCGAAATAAACAAGGAACCACCAGCTGGAATGCTTCCAACCAACGATCATCAGGACTGACGGGGGACCATTTCCTCATCAGCACCCCATCTTCAATACAATACAGTGACTGGTACCTCTCGGAATCGGATTGATTCGCTGCCAACTCAAAACACTGTGTTAATGAAGGGTCAGATTTCTGAGCAGCCCCTAACTGGTCACGTGTCACTGGTTGGTCTATCTCAAAGCCGTTATCAGCACATCCCTCATGCAACACATCAAGCGGTTCGCTAGACTCTTCAACAGGCTCCTCTTGAGACAGAAAAGACACAGAAAGATCAACCACATCACCCAATTTTCTTTGCTGGGCCCGTGTCAACACACAAACGGAACACAGAGAAGTGCATGTCATTAGGTGAAGGGGAAATACTCACAGGTTCTGAAACTACTTCAGGTAAGGAGAAGACCCTAGTTCCAGCTACGTCATTCCCTAGAATGACTGAAACACCTGCAACTGGTAGCTCAGAGCGCACAGCTACCTTCACTAGCCTGGAAAGATTCTCCATTTCTAAACATACTATGTGCAATGGCACACGAATTACCTCCATACCAATACCTTGAATCAGTACATCACTACCAGCATACGAAGCTTCAGAAAATGGTAGTGTGTTTTCCAGCACAAACGTCTGCGCTGAGCTCTCAATATACTTACAGGCTGTTTATCCTGGCCATCACCAAAAGATACATAACCTGAAAACACAAATGATTTAAACACTGGCTCTATTTCATCAGGGGTGCTTTGGGGAACCACTGCTGCGTTCACCTTTTTGATCTCCGTCTGCTGTTTCAATTGCTTCCGCTTTAACACTGGACAGTTTGCGATAACATGCCCTGCCTCATGACAATAAAAACAGCGGCGGGAACCATCTGAAGAGTTAGGGACAGTACGAATTTTACTGGCAGGATTGGCCAAAGGGGCAGACACATCCTTCCGAGATGACGGAGGACTGAATACAACTTTATGAGTTAATACGAACTCATCTGAAAATATAGCGGCCTTGGCCAGCGTGTCGATCTTTTGCTCATTTAAATGAACCACCAGCTGCTCAGGTAGACATGACTTAAACTCTTCCAGCAAAATAAGTTCTTTAAGCTGGTTGAAATCTCTAACCCCACTAGCTGAACACCATTTGTCCAACAGCGTGGTTTTCTCACGAGCAAACTCCACATAAGTCTGGCTAGCAGCCTTCACAGTGTTCCTGAAGTTTTGCCGATATGCTTCCGGCACACGCTCATATGCACGGAGCACTGTAGCTTTCACGGTCTCGTAATCCAAACTCTGCTCTAGATTAAGTGCAGAACACGCTTCCTGTGCCTTACCCGACAGTTTACACTGTAATAACAGAGTCCACAAACTTTTTGGCCAGTTTAAAGTTGTAGCAATCCTCTCAAATACAGCAAAGTAAGCAACAACCTCGTTTTCCCGAAATACTGGCACTAACCCAATGTGTCGGCTAACATCAAAGGCAAGCGGGCTTACCGTTGAGGACTCGGCTGGGGTGGACGGTGGCCTGGAGTGCTCAGCGGCAACAGGAGACGGGGAGGCAACTGTTGAGGACCTAAATGTCCGTGGCAGAGGCACCGGCTTCCGCCACTGATCTGCCAGGTCAAGCTTTCTCCCCTCAATTTTCAACTCCCGTTCTCTGACTCGCAAGAACTGCGTTTGGTACTCCTGCCGCTTAATCTCCACTTCAAGCTCTTTGAGCGCAAGCTGCCAACCGGGATCCACTGTACGAGCATGGGGCTGCTCACGACTTAACTCAACCTCCTCCGGCTCAGTCATAGCTTCCGCTCTGCCAGAAGCCTGGGTAGGTTGGGTAATATGCGCAGCGCCTCCTGGAGGTGCTTCCCTTTCAGGTAAGACCTGTTGAGCCACGAGTGCCTCATATAGTGCCGCTTTGACTACCTTCTTGCTAGCAGTCCGACAAAGGGACACATTAAAAAAGTCAGTAATCAAGAGGAGATCATCCTTCCTACACCCATCAAATACCTCTAATGAAGGACACAAAGTGAATGTGATTAAATCAAATGCCATTATACCGCAATCCGATACACGAAGACACACGAAATATAAGATATCCCGGACGAGCCCCCAAATCTGTTACGACCCAGTCTAGGGTTAGGCCGGACAGAGTATTTAGCTCGGTATTAACAAACTCAAGGGACCTCCAGAGAGATTTTTCTCTTTACTAAAGCAATTACAATTTTAGATTAAAGGACTATAGGACTTTAGATATCAGTTTAGAAAAGGGAAAATGGAATCACAAAATAGGAAATCAATGTAGACACATTGAATCGAACATTACATTAAACCATGCACAGTAAAGTCCCAGGCTTTAAACCTAATAAAATAGATAAATTAGAAAGTGCTAGCTTAGTGATTAAGATGTTGGGTTCCGTATGAATGGAAGGTCCTGAGTTCACCAAGCTGCTGGTGCTGGGCTTTTGAGCATGGCCTTCAACCTTAAACTGTTCAGTGTATAAATGAGATAAATGTAAGTCTGCTAAATGACTACTAACAATATATTAAAAATAATTAATTAATTCTGGATATAATTACACAATCTACATATGCCTTAGGGGTTAAACGGTACTCGAGTTTGTATCGGACGGTTTCGGTACAGGGCTTTCAGTGCAATACTTGTTTTACGAGTTCCCCCACGAACATATTAAGTTGTGAACTACAAATTTGTTTAGTCTCTGCCTCACACTTTGAGCGCAATGTCACTGTCAATATTCGATCCGTACCAGAAACACGATTTGTACTGCGCATGTGGACAAACTCATGTGGTTTTTACAACAGTTTAGCGATATGAATTCTTTTTTACGTTTTATGTACAGCTTTAAGAATTTCTCTTAAAAGGAGAAATTCCTGACAATTCCGCATATCGAGGGAGTGAATACCATCACTATATCGTGAGCGAGCTGATTGCTCAACCTGATGCTCGCGACAGATGTAGTGCGACTGTCCTGAAGTTAGCAAACAAACAGTTTTACACAATAGCACTTCATTAAACTATGCCATTTTCACATGATGAGGATTATGCAGTTTTTGCTCACTGTGCTGATGTTTGACCTTCATTCGTGACACTAGTGTATTTTCTTTACACGTGCTCGTGCACCACTGTCGTACTTCCCTACCACACAAGCTTCGCTTTGCATAACTTCCAGGTACAGTTTTCTTTGTTGCGTTTCATATAAGATTTTTCCATGTCTTGCGTTTAATAAAAAAAAACCTGACTTAAAAACTGAGGTACATACTGAACCATGGATTCTGTGTACTGCTACACCCCTAATATATATATGTGTGTGTGTGTGTGTGTGTGTGTGTGTGTGTGTGTGTGTGTGTGTGTAAAAATAAAAGTCTTTTATTGTAACGACTGATTCTCAAGACACTCAGAGAACTCTAACAGAATTTTTATTGGAATTATTTTGAATCAGGATGTTCCAGGATCAGCGTGACAGTTGTTGATGTAACATTATCATCGACCGAAGGGCAGCACCATCATCATCGTCGTCATGTTTACAGGGGTTAACTCCATGATGACGTTTTTTTACACCAGTAATGAAAAAGAAACCCCTGAGACAATGTGAGTAGCCATATATCAGCATCAAATTTTAATTAAAAAAATACAATTCATGACTCGGGTGAACTTCTCACAGGTTCATGAAAACACCATCTCCAGCACCCAGCTGTGTGTCTATGAAGAGTGACAGGTCCATAGAGAAGCCTCCAAGCCTGGCTGGTGAAAATGCCATCCCTGAAAGCAGGTAAGTTCAAATTAGTATGATATCACACTGCAGAATTCCACCACATCATCGTGGATCATTAAAAATTCCCAGAATTTAATTTTGTCATTAAATCAGGCTGCTGCAAACCCACTGTTTTTCCACACTTATTATCCTAAATACTTTATAGGCTTCAAAAAGATCTTTCTCCCAGAGATAATGCTCCCAGATTCAATAGTCCAAGTGAAATGTCTGCTGTAACCAGCTGGTCTATGAAAAGTGACCACTCCATGGAAAAGCCTGTAAGCCTGGCTGGGGAAGATATCGCCACTGATCCAAGGTGAGTTCAAAAGGATTGCCACAAACTTATGAGGTCTTCCGTAATGTTTGTTTGATGTTTCCTATCTATATTTCAATTTAATCCAGATGTAGTAGATTTAGTTCTCTGGATGTAAAATGTTCAGAAACACGGAGTGTTTTATGGTTTTTCAGAGACATAGGCATGTTCCTTTTGATTATATGCAACAAACTGTGTAATGTAACAGTATGAAGATTTACTTTGACCAAACAAAAGTATAAAAGTACAAACGTTAAACCTTATTTTCATTTTAAAAAATCCTCCCTTAGTACGAAGAACAGCTTTACACACACTCAGCATCCGGACAGTTAGTTTCTCCGAACATTCATCTGAAATACTTTGCCATTTCTCTGGTAAAACTTGCCAAAGATGTTCTTCACTAGTTGGAGAGAACTTGCAAACAGTTTATCCCAGAGCAGTTCAGTAGGATTTAGGTGCAATGACTTGGCAGACCATTCCAGGATTGATATCACTCCAGACGACTTTTTGCTCTGTAAATAACACTCACAGTGTTCGGACATACGATTCAGCTCATCGTCGTGTTGTATGGTAAAGTGGGTTCCAATGAGGCGCAGTCCAGACCAGACCAGGAAATGCAAGGTGTTGAAATATGGAATGGTAGCCACGTTGGTTGAGTTTTCCTTTCACCCAGATTAAGACTCCAATGTTTTCTGCCCCAAAAGAGATCTTGTACAAAGCAAGGTATGGTATCGATTTCAGCAATCGTATAAGATTATTACAAATCACTCTGTGCGACAGGAATCTAATAAACTTAGGTATGACGTGTATGTAGACTGTATGATGATGACACATTGAATCGCAGACTATAACGCAAGTTAATGTACAAGAATAAAACTTCATCAGCATGCACTGAGTGTAGAACGTAGTCGGCTAAGCACTGTTGGTAAACAAATAGAGCAAGATGAATCGTGCTTTGTCACTTGTAACACTGCGGGCTGAGAAAATTAATGGATCCTTCGCTATTTTCTTTCAGTGTTCTTCCAGAGCAGGGGTGTCAAACTCAAATTCACAGTGGGCCAAAATTCAAAACTGGGACGAAGTTGCGGGCCAAACTCAATATTTATTGAAAAATTGACTACATATCTGGAGAGAAGGGAAAACATGCACAATTGCAATGTTGAACCTTTTCATATGGAAACAAACACATGAGAAATTGAATATGAAATAAAACAATCAGTGGTATTCGTTTCTTATTATGTCTCTCTCTAGCTGTAGCCTTTTGAATTCCTTTTTAATGTAAATCTTTTTTCACAGGCCAACAACAAAACATCCAAAAATAATAATAATTTCCTTCCATTAAAAAAAAAAAAAGCAATCTTTCAACTATTAACAGTCCATGCCTTGGAGTAGAAAAAGTGCATAAAGACAACAAACATTCATGTTCAGTTTGCTACACTCTGATTTACTCTGATGCACATTGGTTCAAGACAGATACCTGCATCTCTTCTTAGATGCAAGTGCATCAATGTCTGGGGTTTAGGCTCTGAGCTGAGGAAATCCTCAGGATTGAGTAAAGGTGTTCATCAGTGAGACGACTCCTGAGTGGTGTTTTGTTCATCTTCATCAAAGAGAACAGTTGCTCACATAGATATGTGCTGCTGAACATAGAGAGCGTTTGAGCAGCTTGGACACGGAGTTGGGCAGTGTGTCTGGGAGGAAACATGGAAACTGTGCAGCACACACAGGGTCGTACTTTGACTTGAGCGTGTCACAACACTGGAGTTCAATCAGCTCCATTTGGTTGGTGCGCTTTTCACGTCAACCACAAAAGGATTACTGAGCAGTTCAAATCTGCATTTCAGGGCTTCAAAGTTGGTAAATCACCAGGTAAATTCGGCGCTGAGTACGCTGAGTTTTTCAGCGGTCTCGACTGACGCGCCCGCGCACTAACAAAGCATTCTGGCATTTGTAGTATTAGCGGTGTATGCGCTATATACTGGTGGGCCAGCTCTAATACACATTTGATATGATCTCGCGGGCCAAAAATAATTACAATTATTATAATTACCAGATTTGGCCCGCGGGCCTGAGTTTGACACCCCTGTTCTAGAGGATGCATCGTACAAGCAATATATTTTTCATTCGTACAAGAATCCCACATACTGGTATTAGTTTTAGTTCTTTTAGTCTCCATGGTGTGCAATTTTTAGCGTGTTGATCAAAACATCATTTCATTTCGCATTTTTGTTGGCTAGTCAGTAGATGTGGGACATCGCAAAAAAGGTACTGTGAGATGGCCATCCTATAAGGACATCTTTGGTTGCAAGACTCTATAGCAAGACTAAAATGTCTGTCTTTTAACTGTTCTCCTGGGACCACCATGAGAAACGTTTCATGTTGGCCATCTTTCACCTGAGACAGCACGTAATTGGGCTGTTGTACCAGGTCAAAAAGTTAGACAAAGTCTCAGCTACAGATTATTGTAACGAACATCATGTGTGGACACATCAGTGGAATCGCAGACCCATGGTGCAGGTTGAATTAAATCAGAAATGAAAACATTCCTGTTAAAACAGGTTTGTACCTTTTACAACTACATAGTGGATGCGTTATATCTTCAGGTTGTCCATGTGTCCACCCGTTTTTCCATTCATCCGTCCGTCATTCCATGATGCCCGATTTCACAATACCTCAAGATTAAGTGGTTGAACGCCACTAGGACTGATGTGGAATTATTTCAGAAATCAGAGACTAATTAGTTGTGGTAATTGATCCAAATAGGCTTAAGGTCACAGCAAGGTTAAATGTTTGAAATAGTTTTCCCACAGAAGCTTCCTTCTTGTTTGGAGTATAGTATTCGTGGCATGCAAATGAGAAACACACACTATATATATATATATATATATATATATATATATATATATAATATACACAGTGTTGTGCTAGTTACTAAAAAATAGTAACTAGTTACAGTTACTCGTTACTTCATTCGAAAAGTAACTTAGTTACTTTGTTGATTACTTACACCAAAAAGTAATGCGTTACTGTTAAAAGTAACTTTTTAGTTACTTTTTTAAAGAACGTTCTTTAATGTTCCCATTAATGCCCTTTTATGCGTTATGGTCTGTACAAACACAAAACTGACTTAAACATAGTAATTTTTAAACACTATTTTATTTAAGTCAGACCAGCACAAACTGAATATATCACAAGGATTTCTGAAATAAATAACAAAACAAGCTGAATAATATATTCACAATCAAAAACTAAAGTGGCTTCTGCTGTTCTGTTGAGCTCTTAAAAATGTTCCTTTCACAGCATAAGTATGAAAACTATCAACAATGTAGAACAGAACACCGGGTTAGCTTCTAGCTTCTAGCTTCTAGCATGGAGTTCCTGGAGGAGCTTCAACAGATTGGAGTTGCTGTTTATCGCAGTAGATACGAGCTTCGAACCAGAAAGACACAGCTTACATTTGACTTCAAAGTTTTTGTCTTTATGCTCAACTAAAGAGAAATAATGAGCATATTTCCACTTTGAGAAACTCGTCTTGCTCTCGCCTCGCCTCGCCATTACTGCCGCACAGACCTGAATAAACGGAGACAAGCCCACAGTGCGTCTTCTTCGTGTTTACAGTGGTTCATCCTCCAATCCTACAATGCGTCGCTGCTGTAAACAGGTTAGACTGTAGTCTACACTTCAGCCCAAATTCATTCATTTAAAAAAGTAACGGGTAACGCACCATACGGTAACGGTAACGAAGTTACTTTATTTTCAAAAGTAACGCGTTACCAGTGTGTGTATATATATATATATATATATATATATATATATATATATATATATATATATATATATATATATATATATATATAACTATATTTTATATTTAATTATTATATATTTTTGTTCTTTTATTTTATCTTTGTTTTTCAGATGCATCAAATGCGAAGCGCTACAGGACCTTGGAATAACTACAGACTTTCAGCGAGATTGTTCCCAACCAGTTCACGATGTTCTGTCCAAAGCCTTACAGACTCACAAAACCAGCATGCGCAACAAGCACCAGAGTTTATTCGAAGGCATTAAAGTGCATGGAAACCAAACCCCACTGAACACTATATACACCCAGCTGTACATCATCGAGGGAGAGAGCGAAGGCGTGAATAACGAACACGAAGTGCTACAGATGGAGAAACAGTCAAAAAGACAGCGCTTCCACGACACGCCAATCGACTGCTTAGATATATTTAACCCTGAACGAGATTACAATGAAGAAAATGTTACGTATAGAAACTTCGAAAACGGACAAAAGCTGCGAATTGTGTTGACTAAAGGAATCGCTGGAATTGGGAAAACCGTGTCCGTGCAGAAATTTATTCTGGATTGGGCGGAAGGAAAAGCCAACCAGGACGTCGATTTCATGTTCGTGCTTCCGTTCCGTGAGTTGAATTTAATCAAAGACGACCACTACAGCCTTCATAAACTCTTGTGCGACTTTTATCCCGAGCTAAAACTTCTTGACGCACGCCTCTACCACACGTGTAAAATAGTCTTTATCTTTGATGGCCTGGATGAAAGCAGACTTCCGCTCAACTTTTTAAATGGTATGAAAGTATCTGATGTAGCGGCGACATCATCGGTAAGCGACCTGATGTCGAACCTGATCAAAGGTGACCTGCTTCCGTCTGCTCTCATCTGGATTACCTCCAGACCAGCGGCGGCCAATCAGATCCCTCGGACGTACGTCGATCGCGTGACGGAGATTCAGGGATTCAACGACGCGCAGAAGGAGGAGTATTTCAAGAAGAAAATCGCAGATCAAGACCACGCGGAGAAAATAATTTCGCACGTCAGGAGAACAAGGAGTCTTTATATCATGTGCCATATCCCGGTGTTTTGTTGGATATTAGCCACGGTGCTTCAGCGAATTATGAAACAAAATAATCCTACAGAAGCTCCAAAAACTCTAGCTGAGATCTATGCTCACTTCCTGCTCATTCAGACCAACATGAAAAATGAGAAGTACGAAGAAGCGGACGAGCACGATCCCGAGAAACTCCTGGAAACGAACCGAGGCACGATTTTAAAACTAGCGGAGCTGGCTTTCAAGCAGCTAATGAAGGGCAACGTGATGTTTTATGAAGAAGACCTGAGAGAGTGTGGGATCGATATCACAGAGGCTTTGGTGTACTCTGGGATTTGCACTGAGATCTTCAAAGAGGAGTCTGTACTGTACCAGAAGAAGGTCTACTGCTTCGTGCATCTGAGTTTTCAGGAGTTTTTTGCCGCTCTCTACGTGTTTTACTGCTACATGACAAAGCAAATGGAGGCGCTCCAGGTTTTCACGCCACCGTACAGAGACTGGGGAGAGGATCTTCCTTTGGACGAGTTATTAAAAGCTGCAGTTGATAAAGCCTTACACACTGAAAACGGACACTTAGATCTTTTCCTCCGGTTCCTGCTTGGCCTGTCACTGGAGGCCAATCAGATGCTTCTCCGAGGCTTCCTAATGCACACACATGGCAGCTCGGAGAACATCAAGACTACGGTTCAGTACATCAAATGGCAGATTCAAACCGAAGACCTTCCTACAGACAGGGCAATCAACTTGTTCCTGTGTCTGACAGAAATGAAGGATCAGTCACTCTTGAAAGAGATTCAGGAGTTCCTGAAGACGGAGAAGCAATCCGAGAAGAAGCTCTCAGCTGCGCACTGCACGGCGATCGCGTACATGCTGCAGATGTCCGACGATGTGTTGGAGGAGCTGGACGTAAAGAAATATAACGCGTCTGAGGAGGGATGTAGGAGGTTAATCCCTGCTGTGAGCAACTGCAGAAAGGCTCAGTAAGGCTTCATTTAAATACACAATGAAACATATGTTTATTTCTAATAACTGCAAGATTCAAGTGTTTTTTTTTTTCAATTGTTCATGTTTTTTATTCATATACGTATTATATTTGTAACACTTTTGAACTTTCATAAATACAGCTTTTTGTAGTATTGTGTTTTGCACAACGTCTGTAAGTTAATTCCTGTTATCTCATGGTCCGGCCGAATACTAGATTCTGATTGGCTGGAATGTGCGAGTTCTAATTGTTGAACGCAGGCAGCTTGTGTTCGGTCTAATCAACGTTCTATACAAATGCACTGCCTTATAGCATACAGCTGCAGTTCCAGAGTGAGACAGCAGTTATTAAATATTTCATAATGACCGTACTGGGCTAAATATAATTTTTTGCATGTGGTTTAACTTAAATGGCAAATATGGGGACTTTGATCTTGAAGTGAAGAAGATAATGTTAAAAAAATTATATACATTTAAAAAAAAAATAATTATTATATTTGATTATATACGTATGTTTTAGTTTTTATTTACACTGTCAAAATTATTAAGGTATTAATAATGCGTTAACACAAATTCCTTTTAACAACTTTAATTTTATTAACGGGCGATTAATGCAGCGTGCAATTTTTTTATCGTTTATATGAAAAATCGAAATAAATAAATATAAAGGATGCAAAATTAAAACCTTCGACACAACACACGTTTATTCACGACATCCTTTCCTTACTTATAAAAAACAAATAAATAAATAAATACAGCGGAAAATACATGCATTATAGGCTGATCGGCATTTTGAAACTGCACAAATGGTCCAGAAAGTGGAAGAGTAAAACTATTACTTTTAATCTTTTTTTAAGATTGGCTTAAGATATGGCGTCCTTGCAGACGCATGAAGCTTAAAGCAGAAGTGGGCATGTTTGTTCCACACGCAGTAATATAAATATATGTATATACAGTGACTCATGTGACTCCATGGCACGTCTCTTGTGTTAATATTCTTCTGTTTTTTTTTTTTTTACAGACTAGCAGGTTGTCATCTCACTGCCAGTTCCTGTGAAATCTTTACTGCAGCTCTGCAGTTGGAAAAGTCCCCTCTGAGAGAACTGGACCTCATGAATAATGACCTGCAGGATTCAGGAGTAAAGCTGCTTTCTGAGGGACTGAAGAGTACAAACTGTACACTGGAGATACTCCGGTGAGCCGCTGAATACTCAAATCTGATTGGTTTAAAGGTGCTTTTTTGATGAGTAGTATCTCCAGTTGTAATTATATAGAAAGGTTTATATGGCTACTGCGCTCGTTCTAATGCATTCTCGTTTCTATTGTAGCAGCTCATTCACATCACATTACATAATCAATATAGTAATAAACAAATTAAACCGTATATGGACAAAAGTAATGGAACACCTGACTTTTCCAGCCATATGTTATTCTTTCCAAAACTGGAGGCACACAGTTGTGCACACAGTCTTTTTGATGCAGAAGCATTAAACAGCATTAAACTTTCTCTTCACTTCAACTAGCAGATCCAAACCTGGCACTGGATTTTGGATTCGAAGGTCACCAGTTTAAATCCCAGTTACACCAATCTGCCACTCCTGGGACTCTTTATCGAGGCCCTTAACCCAATAACTGCTCAGCTGTAAAAATGAGATAATGTAAGTTGTTGTGGATAAGGGTGTCTGCCAAATGCCATAAGTGTAAATGTAAAATGAGTGGAAGATCTCCTGCTGTAGAGCTCTGAACCTGAACATTACTGAACACCTTTGAGATGAATGTGAATGCTGACTGCACCCCAGGCCTCCTCACCTCACCTACATTCACTACCTGACTTTACTAACACCCTTGTAGCTGAATAAATCTCACACAAATCTCCACAAGCACACTCCAAAATCTAGTGGAACATCTTCCCAGAAGAGTGGAGGGTATTATAACAGCAAATTGTGGACGTTTTATAGAATGCAGAGATGACAAAAGTACACATATGCTTCACTCAAGTAGAAGTACAGATACTCATGTTTTAAAAGACTCTGGTAAAAGTTCTGACATGTACTTACCGTATTTTTCGGACTATAAGCCGCTACTTTTTTTCCCACGTTTTGAACTTCGCAGCTTAAACAACGAAGCGGCTTATTTATGAATTTTTCCTGGGTTTTTCCCAGTTTCACAAACTTCAAGCCAAAAAACTGAACCCCATAACATTAGACCAATGAAATTTCCGAACGGAAACGAAAAAACGCACCTCACTTGTGTTCTGAGCTGCACGGCATCGGGAGAAAAAACGTTTTTTTTAAACGCACGACGATGCCAAAAGATAAACTCCCGAGAGAAATAGTTGTGAAAGGAAGGAGGAAGACAGTGAACAATGACTTTCTTGGTCGGCTACTGTTTAGATACAAGCCGTTGTAGCACGTTGAGTCTGGGTGATGGGAGAGCTCGCTAACTCCAGTTGCAACAGAAATCATATAAACACAGACAGGTTTCCAAAACTCGTGCTTTTTTATTTTTCTTGGCAACAGCGTTACGGGTTAGTCAAAGAAACTTAGAAATGAGCATCAGAAAATAATAAGGACATAATCCTCGTCTTGAACACATGCAGTAATACCGGAAAAATGCGGCGGCAGGCTATTCCCAAAATGCCGCTATGCTCTTAAAGGAGCCACAACATATTTCACCCGTTACACCGTGTAACAGACACTGTCTTTCGTTTAAAGCCTGTGTAAAGTTCATTAGTTTCAGTGTAGACACCTGCAGCTTATAGACAGGTGCGGCTTATTTATGTTCAAAATAAAAATCTTTGTCAAATTCAGTGGGTGCGGCTTATATTTGGGTGCGCTTAATAGTCCGGAAATTACGGTAAGTAAAAAATAGTCATTACTACTACCTGTTTTAGTGTCACTCTGGTAACTGAACCTCACATTATATTAATATATTAAAACAAAACAATTTTGATACAAATGTTGGTACCTAATAAATGTATCCAGGCAAAACCTCTACCATATAGAACACAAGCAGAGAAAAGATGATGATGATCAGGAATGTCTCTGTTCTCATTCATGTTTCCATCACTGACTCCCTCTGTCTCGTCCACGTTAACCCCAGATCTCTTACTGCCTTCTGCCATGCTGGTTGTGAGCTTCGTAAACTAGTCTACGTCTGTGGTGCGTGAGAGTCAGGAATCCACACCAGTGGATTGAAAAAGCAGCGCAATGACAAAAAACGGGTTGATGGACTAAAAACGGCGCAATAAGAAGGAAAAATATTGATCGTGTCACCAAATAGATAAAAACTAAAGTAACGAGTCTGGTTTGAAAATGTAAGTAGAAAGTACAGATATTTAAAATTAAATGAATGTAAAATGTAATGAATGAAAGTAAAAAATTGTCCCAAAAAATAAATAGTGAAGTAAAATACTGAAAAATCTACTTAAGTACAATAACAAAGTATTTGAACTTCATTATTTCCCACCTCTGGTGGAATGGGATTTTCAAATAGAAGCACATACAATTACATTTATGGCATTTGGCAGACACCCTTATCCAGCTTGGTGTGGTTGGGATTTGATCTCATGCCGTAACCATTAAGCTTCCACTATCCTGGTCTTATGGTTAGGTGTCTACAAACTTTTGTACAAATAGTGTATTTAAAAACCAAAAATAGTGATCATTGATAAAAATGAAGCTGTTTATCTCCAGTGTCAGAAATCTTTTAAGACAGTTGGGTTTCTGCTTCTTCTTTCATATGTCCATAACATGATAAGCTGCATTTTTTTTTTTTTGTCCTATTGACTCTAGGAAAACGAATGAGAGATGTGAAAGAACAATCGGTTAGAGTGACATGATACCAGTAACTCTACAGTTCTACAACAATAAGAGTAACTATAAATGGTTAAATGGGTCTAAAAAAAATCTCAAATTTAAAAATAAATATTTTAGGCCTTAAAAACTCCTTAAATTTGCTGTTCTAGATCTTAAATTATTATAAACAGGTCTTAATTTTTCTTATGTCCATATTATGCTACCTCTAATGTGCAATGAAACACTCATGCAGCACTTTAGCACTAATGTTTTTTTTTTTTTGTTTGTTTCCGTCATGATGTATGCCCCAGGATATTATTTCTTATATGATATGAGGGAAAACCAGTAGCAGCAGTTTGTATTTGTCAGGGATTGTGAAATGTTAAAATAATGTGCCCTTTTAAGTTAAAGTATTCTATATTTCCACATTTCTATTTTTATTTGACAAAAAAATCCATAAATTTTTATTGACATTTTAATGTAAACTAGCAAGTCAGATATGTGCCAATTTTGGAAACTCCTGTGGCTTTCATTTAGAGGCGGAGCTTATTTGCAGCCCACTCTAACCTTTTTTTCTTTCTCTCTACACAGATTAGCTATTTGTAACCTCGGAGAAAAAGCTTGTGAGTATTTGGGATCAGCTCTCATGTCGCCTCACTCGACCCTCAGAGTGCTGGATCTCAGTAACAACGACTTGCACGACTCGGGAGTGAAGCTGCTCTCTGATGGACTGAAGAGTGAATACTGTACACTGGAGCTACTGCGGTGAGCTTTTAATTAGCTCCTTCATGAATTAAAGAAAGAAAAAGGGGAAGTGGTTTTGCTGTGTTCGTTTAAGAAACAGGAAGTTAAACACAGAAATTTAAACAGGCCCAAATCCCCATTGACTTTCATTAAACATTTTAAGCTGTTATACTCCGATCAGCCATAACATTATGACCACCTGCCGGATATTGTGTTGGTCCCCCTTTTACTGCCAAAACAGTCGTGACCTGTCGAGCATCAATAGCATTAACAGCATTAACTTCTTCAGCAGTTTGAGCTACAGGAGTTCATCTGTTGAATGGTACCATGGGAATCAGCCTTCACTCCTCACGTGCATCAATGATCCTCGGCCGCCCACGACCCCGCGCCGGTTCACCACTATTCCTTCCTTGGAGCACTTTTGATAGATTCTGACCACTGCAGACCAGAACATCCCACAAGAGCTGCAGTTTTGGAGATGCTCTGACCCAGACATCTAGACGTCACAATTTGTCCAACTCGCTCAAATCCTTATGCTCGCCCATTTGTCTCTGCTTCTAACATCAACTTTGAGTACAAAATGTTCACTTGCTGCCTAATAAATATATCCACACACGAACAAGGTGCCATGATGAAGAGATGATCAGTGTTCTTCACTTTACCGCTCTGAATGTCATGCCTGACCGGTGTATATGAAGTGAGAGTGTGTTATAGGTACAGTGATGGAGAGATAGATGAAGTGAGAGTGTGTTATAGGTACAGTGATGGAGAGATAGATGAAGTGAGAGTGTTTTATAGGTACAGTGATGGAGAGATAGATGAAGTGAGAGTGTTTTATAGGTACAGTGATGGAGAGATGGATGAAGTGAGAGTATGTTATAGGTACAGTGATGGAGAGATAGATGAAGTGAGAGTGTTTTATAGGTACAGTGATGGAGAGATGGATGAAGTGAGAGTATGTTATAGGTACAGTGATGGAAATGTCATATTTTTCATTTTTATTCCCATCTTTCTGCAGATTATCTGGATGTTTAATCACAAGCGAAGGCTGTGCTGCTCTGGATTCCGCACTGAGCTCGAACACGACGCATCTGAGAGAGCTGGACCTGAGCTACAACCATCCCGGAGACTTAGGAGTGGAGCTGCTCTCTGTTAGGCTGAATGATCCAGGCTGCAATCTAGAGACACTCAGGTGTGTGTGTGTGTGTGTGTGTTTGTTAAATGTGAGGTACTTACAAAAGGCAATAATATATTATCTCTGGCTGTAGAATGATTTTGTTGCCATAGCAGCAACACAAGCAATTCTGATTATTTTCACGAGCCCTGTTTACTGATATATAGAGGTGGTAGCTTAGTGGTTAAGGCATTGGACTCTGGATTTGAAGGTCATGAATTCGGGTCATGAGGTAAATAAAGCACTCTTGGAGTACAAAGGGGTTGAGGGCCTTGCTCAAGGGCCCAAAAGTGTCAGCTTGGCGATACCCTCGACCTTCTGATCAGAGCCTTAACCACTTGCTATAGAAAAAGAAAAAAAAAGGAGGAGTTTTAACATTGAGTTGAATCAAATCACATCACATGTGTGTGTTTTGTTTGTTCTTTAGGTTGGAGTATGCAGGAGAGATGAGGCTTACACAAGGTTTAAGAAAATGTAAGTTCATTGTCTTTAAAGTAGCGCACACA
>JAAIIK010000152.1:0-12020 GCA_014706435.1 Silurus glanis
TTCAATGTTTTATAATAACAATTGATTGTTTATGTTAAAAGACACAGCCCTGTCAGACCATTATTTGTCATGCCACAATTTCGTCTTTTGATCATTTATTGCACCGTTTTATATGAAATTATGCTAATTAATATCAAAAGTCATATTTTTTAAATAACTATCATACTTTACTGAAATACAGTGATCTTATGGACAAAACAGGATTTGCCATGTTACTTTTATTTCGTTTATTTATTGCCATTAAATACGGTTATTGGTGAAATTATTTAATTTAAAAAGCCATATTTTCATAATAACTGTCATATTGTAAAGATAAAAAAGTAATATTTTTGTCAAAACTCATTCATTACAGCACATCTACGGCTTGGCCAAACATGTGGTGTTGAGAGGTTTTTGATGAATTATGACTTTTTACAACTGATTTTTTCACATTTTACACTTTTTCATCAAATTATGATTATGAATATGAAAATTCATATTTCCATAATAACTAAAATATTTTTTACGAAAAAAAGTGCTATTTTTGTCAAAACATGATTTATTATGACCTATCTCATCATAAACATGTAAAAACATTGTGGTCAAGTGCATGAGATATGTGCAAATATAACATGGCTTCGCCAAACTATTATTTTTGTATGAAAAAACTAGATTGTAATGTCGTTATTTTCCCTTATTCCACTTTTTAACGGATTCTAATTGAATTATGGCTATGTATATTAAAATTCATAATTTATAAATTATAAAAAACTTAATATTTCTGTCTAAACATTAGGTGGCATGTTACATTTTCAGTTTTTTCGTTTACTCATTGTGCTTTTTATGTTTTTTTCTGAAATTTTCTTATTAATATTATTTTTTATGAATTATATTTGAAAAAAAATCATATTTTTGTCAAAACTCTGTCATGTCACGTTTCACTGAGTTTTTGAACGTAATTTTTTTTTTTTCCTGAAATGTAACTTCAAAATAAGATGATTATATCATGTCAGTATTTTCGTTAACTTATTGCACCATTTTACATTTTTTTTCATGAAATTATGCTTATGAATATATTCATATTTTCACAACAACTATAATATCTTGTTTAAATTAAACGTAATTTATCTCAAAACAAATTTGTTGTTACCATCATCATTCACATTTTGCAATTTTAACTGTTTATTTTTTTAATGAAATTATGCTTAAAAAATTCACAACCCAGCCATTAGGGAGGCACAAGCCAGTGCACTCTTAGTGCCGGTCCCAAGCCCGGATAAATGGGGTGGGTTCCGTTAGGAAGGGCATCCAGCGTAAAACATGTGCCAAATCGAATATGCGGATCACAAATAAGAATTTCATACCGGATCGGTCGAGGCCCGGGTTAACAACGACCGCCACAGGTATCGTTGGCCAACAGGGTACCGGTAGAAATTGGGCTACTGTTGGCCAAAGGAGGAGAAGGCGAGGAGGAAGACATCTACAGAGATGGCAGGGAAAGGAGAAGTGTAGGAGAGTGGAGGTTCGGGTTGGTACTTTAAATGTTGGTACTATGACGGGTAAAGGGAGAGAGGTAGCTGATATGATGGAGAGGAGAAAGGTAGATATGTTGTGTGTTCAGGAGACCAAGTGGAAAGGGAGTAAGGACAGTTTGGAGGTGGGTTTAAACTGTTCTATCATGGTGTGGATGGAAAGAGAAATGGTGTAGGGGTGATTCTGAAGGAAGAGTACAGTAAGAGTGTAGTGGAGGTGAAGAGAGTTTCTGATAGGGTGATGAACGTGAAGCTGGAAGTTGAAGGGATGATGATAAATGTCATCAGTGCCTATGCTCCACAAGTGGGTTGTGAGATGGAGGAGAAGGAAAGATTCTGTAGTGAGTTAGATGAAGTGGTAGATGGTGTACCTAGGAATGAACGATTGGCAATTGGGGCAGACTTTAATGGGCATGTAGGTGAAGGGAACAGAGGTGATGAGGAGGTGATGGGTAGGTATGGTTTTAAGGAGAGGAATGTGGAAGGGCAGATGGTGGTAGATTTTGCTAAAAGGATGGAAATGGCAGTGGTGAATACGTATTTGTGGTGAGAGAAGTGAGCAGGTTGAGAAAAGCCTGGAGAGGTGGAGATATGCACTGGAGAGAAGGGGAATGAAAGTCACTAGGAGTAAGACAGAGTACATGTGCGGAAATGAAAACGAGGGTAGTGGAGTTGTGCGGTTACAGGGAGAAGAGGTGGAGAAGGTGGAGGAGTTCAGGTACCTGGGGTCAACAGTGCAAAGTAACGGAGAGTGTGTTAGAGAAGTGAAGAAAAGTGTGCAGGCAGGGTGGAGTGGGTGGAAAAGAGTGACAGGAGTGATCCTAATGGGAGCAGCCGAAAGAAGAAGAAGAAGAAGAAGAAGAAGAAGAAGAAGAAGAAGAAGAAGATGCTTAAAAATAAAATTATTAAAAATTAAATTATATTAAAAATTATTTTAATTATAAATTAATTATAAATTATATTAAAAATGTAATTATATTTTTATTAAAAAAACGTCAATATTTTTTTGTTCCATTGTTCCACTTTTAATGGTTTGTAATACATTTTGCTGAACAAGTCAATGTCAAAACATGATTTATGAAAAGTCATGTTTTTGACAAAACTTGATTGTTTAATGTCATGTTTTTTCCCCTTATTCCACTTTTATCCAGATGGCTGAGGGCTGAATGAAGGGCTGTGGAAACTGCATCCTCTGTTGACCTGTCCGGGTGATAGGCAAACTGGTGTGAGTCCAGTGTAGGTGTTTAGGCCCGCAGTGAGGTGATTCAGGACCAGCTTCTCAAAGCACTTCATAGCGATAGGGGTGAGTGCAACTGGGCGAAAGTCATTCAGGCATTCGGCAGCTGAGTGCTTAGGCACAGGAATGATGGTTGTGGTCTTCAGGCATGTAGGAACCATGGCTTGGGCCAGTGACAGGTTGAAAATGTCAGTGAAAACCTGTGCCAGTTGTCCAGCGCATGCTCTGAGAACACGTCCCGGGCCAGCTGCCTTGCGTGCATCCACTCTGCTAAAGGCTGAATAGACGTCCGTTGTTGAGAGTGAAAGTGGGCTGTAAGCTGTAGAAGAGTTAGTGGTTGAGGTTAAATGTCCTGTGCTTTGATCGAAACGAGAAAAAAAGCGATTGAGTTCGTCCTGTTGGAAGGCACAGCTGGTTGGTTGAACTGTACGTTTGTAGTCTGTGATGGTGTGGATGCCTTTCCACATGCGTCTGGGGTCATAGTTGTGGAAGTGCTCTTCTATGTGGAGTTTGAATATGAGTTTTGCTCTCCTGATGCCTCTTTTCAGGTTGGCCCTGGCTCTATTGTAGTCCTCTACGTTAGCAGATTTAAAGGCAGCTTCTCTTGCTTTCAACAGGAGACGGACTTCAGAGTTCATCCACAGCTTCTGATTAGGTAGTGACATTGTCAATGCACGTGTTGTTATGGTTCAAAACAGATGAAGTGTTCGTGTGAGTGTCCAGTGTGGCCTGTGAGGCAAACATGTTCCAGTCAGTATCCTGAAACTGTTGCTGTAGAGAAGAAATGGCCCCCTCTGGCCATACCTTTACTGTCCTCACAGCTGGTTTCACCCGTTTGATCACTGGTGTGTATTTAGGTAGCATGAACAAAGAGAGGTGATCAAACTGACCCAAGTGGGGGAGGGGAATGGCCATGTATGCCCCAGGTATGTTTGTGTACACCTGGTCCAGTGTTTTTTGTCCCCTCTGGTAGAGCAGGAGACATTGCGGTGAAATTTTGGAAAAACAGATCTCAGGTTGGAGTGGTTGAAATCTCCAGCAACAACGATAGACTGCTGTTTGCAGATAGCTGCGTGCAGTTCCTCCATAGCTAGTTTAGCATTAGCATCCGGCGGAATGTACTCCGCAGTCACAATGGCTGAGAATTCTCTCGGTAAATAAAAGGGTCTGCACTTAATCATCAAATACTTTAAATGAACAGAGCAATGACTTTCAGTAAAAGTCCGTGCACCATGACATGTTAACATAAATGCACAATAACAAAATTTCTAATTTCTAATGAGATTATGCTTATGAATATGAAAATTAATATTTTCCCAATAGATGAAAAAAGATGAAAATTTATGAAATGTCATTTCTGTCAAAACATGATTTGGCATGTAACATTTTTAGTTTTTTGTTCACTTATTGCCTTTTGTTAAGGTTATTCATTAAATTATGCAACTTAATATAAAAAATCAAATTTTCATAATTACGTATATTTTTGTATGCAAAAAGTCCTGTTTTTCACAAAACTTGTTTTTTAATGTTCTGTTTTTTCCACTTATTCCACTTTTTAACGTTTTTTTTAATGAAATTATGCTTATGAATATGAGAAATCATATTTTTCTCAATACATGAAAAAAGATGAAAAAAATATGGAAAAAGTCTTATTTGTTTCAAAACACGATTCAGCATGTAATAGCTTTAGTTTTTTTGTGTAATTATTGTACTATGTAATGGGTTTTCATGAAATTTTGCTAATGGAAATAAAAATTTATATATTTTGAATGTTTTTATGTAGAAAACTCATATTGTTGTCAAAACGTTATTTGTCATGTCATGTTGACTTTTTTGCACTTTAAAAAAATTTTTTTTTCTAAAATGTTGCTTCTGAATATGAAAATTTATATATTTATAATAACTATCATATTTTCATAACAATAGACATTTTTGTCAAAATGTGATATTTCATGTCAGTATTTTTGTTAATTTATTGTACCATTTCACATTTTTTTTTCATGAAATTATGCCTCTGAATATAAACATTCATATTTTCACAGTAACTCTAACATTAAAAAAACAAAATTTTTCTCACAACAAATCTGTTGTCACCATCATCATTAACTTTTTGCAATTTTAACAGTTCTTTAATGAAATGAAGCTTAAAAATTCATATTTTCATATTAACTATATTTTTAATGAAAAAAAATCACATTTTTTAAAATACTTTTGGCATGTAAATTTTTTTGTTCGCTTATTCCACATTTAATGGTTTTTAATAAACTTTTACTTATGAGCATGAAAACCCGTACTATCATACTTTTTCTGGAAAACGTCAACGTTTTGACGAAACATGATCTCATACCAATTTATAGGGTTTTTTGTGTTGGCAATGACTTTTTAATGGTTATTCATAAAATTAGGCTAATTGATATATAAATTCACATTTCATTCAAAACATTATTTTTGAAAAGTCAGGTTTTTGACAAAACTTGATTTTTTTAAATATGTTATTTCCCCTTTCACTTTTTAACGGTTTCTAATTGAATTATGCTTATGAATATATTTCCTAACAGATTAAAAAAAGCTGTATAAAATTATGAAAAACGTCATATTTTTGTCAAAACATTAAATGGCATGTAACAATTTTTGTTTTTTGTTTACGCATTGAATATTGTAACAGTTTTTTATGAATTTTTCTTTTGAAAATGCAAATTCATATATTTATAATATTTTTTTAAAAACTCATATTTTTTCAAAACTTTATTTGTCATGTCATGTGTTTCACTGACTTCTAGCACTTTAAAATTTTTTTCCTCAAATGTACCTTCGGAATATGAAAATTTATATTTTCATAACAATAATCATTTTCTCAGTATTTTCGTTTACTTACTGCACTCATTTACGTTTTTTTTTCATGACATTATGACTCTGAATATGAAAACTTATATTTTCACCATAACTATCATACCTTTTCTGAAAAACTAAATTTTTTTCAAAACAAATTTGTCATGTTATCATCATACACTTTCTGCCATTGTTAACTATTTTTTATGAAATTATGCTGAAAAAAAATCATTATATTTTTTTAAAAATAGTAAAATTCTTCCCCTCCTTGAACTGCCACCTTAACGTGGTGGAGGGGTTTGAGTACCCGAATGACCCTAGGAGCTATGTTGTCCGGGGCTATATGCCCCTGGTAGGGTCTCCCAAGGCAAACAGGTCCTAGGCGACGGGTCAGACTAAGAGCGGTTCAAAAAACCCTTATGAGAAAAAACAGACCAAGGACCGTGACGTCGCCCGGTATGGCGCAGCCGGGGCCCCACCATGGAGCCAGGCCCGGGGTTGGGGCTCGTATGCGAGCGCCTGGTGGCCGGGCCTTCCCCCATGGGGTCCGGCCGGGCTCAGCCCGAAGGAGCGACGTGGGGCCGCCTTCCAGTGGGCTCACCACCTGCAGGAGGGACCGTAAGAGGTCGGTGCTGAGAGGATCGGGCAGCAGTCGAAGGCGGGGGCCTCGACAACCCGATCCCTGGACACGGAAGCTAGCCCTAGGGACGTGGAATGTCACCTCGCTGGCGGGGAAGGAGCCTGAGATTGTGCGTGAGGTTGAGAGGTTCCGACTAGAGATAGTCGGGATCACCTCTACGCACGGCTTGGGCTCTGGAACCACACTCCTTGAGAGAGGATGGACTCTTCACCACTCTGGAGTTGCCCATGGTGAAAGGCGGCGGGCTGGTGTGGGTTTGCTTATAGCCCCCCAGCTCAGCCGCCATGTGTTGGAGTTTACCCCGGTGAATGAGAGGGTCGTTTCCCTGCGCCTACGGGTCGGGGATAGGTCTCTCACTGTCGTGTGTGCCTACGGGCCAAACGGCAGTGTAGAGTACCCGGCCTTCTTGGGGTCTCTGGGAGGGGTGCTGGACAGTGCTCCGACTGGGGACTCCGTCGTGCTACTGGGAGACTTCAATGCCCACGTGGGCAGCGACAGTGATACTTGGAGGGGCGTGATTGGGAGGAACGGCCCCCCTGATCTGAACCCGAGCGGTGTTCAGTTATTGGACTTCTGTGCTAGTTACAGTTTGTCCATAACGAACACCATGTTCAAGCATAAGGGTGTCCATCAGTGCACGTGGCACCAGGACACCCTAGGCCGTAGGTCGATGATCGACTTTGTGGTCGTTTCATCTGACCTGCGGCCGTATGTCTTGGACACTCGGGTAAAGAGAGGGGCGGAGCTGTCAACTGATCACCACCTGGTGGTGAGTTGGATCCGATGGCGGGGGAGGAAGCTGGACAGACTCGGCAGACCCAAGCGTACTGTGAGGGTCTGCTGGGAACGTTTGGCCGAGTCTCCTGTCAGAGAGATCTTCAACTCCCACCTCCGGCGGAGCTTTGACCGGATCCCGAGGGAGGCCGGAGATATTGAGTCCGAGTGGACCATGTTCTCCACCTCCATTGTCGAAGCGGCCGCTCGGAGCTGTGGCCGTAAGGTCTCCGGTGCCTGTCGAGGCGGCAATCCCCGAACCCGGTGGTGGAAACCGGAAGTAAGGGATGCTGTCAAACTGAAGAAGGAGTCCTATCGGGCCTGGTTGGCTTGTGGGACTCCTGAGGCAGCTGACAGGTACCGGCAGGCCAAGCGAACTGCAGCCCGGGTGGTTGTGGAGGCAAAAACTCGGGCCTGGGAGGAGTTCGGTGAGGCCATGGAGAAGGACTATCGGCTGGCCTCGAAGAGATTCTGGCAAACCGTCCGGCGCCTCAGGAGAGGGAAGCAGTGCCCTACCAATGCTGTTTACAGTGGAGGTGGGGAGCTGTTGACCTCAACTGGGGATGTCGTTGGACGGTGGAAAGAATACTTCGAGGATCTCCTCAATCCCGCCGTCACGTCTTCCATTGAGGAAGCAGAGGCTGAGGGCTCAGAGGTGGACTCGTCCATCACCCAAGCTGAAGTCACAGAGGTAGTAAAGAAACTCCTCGGTGGCAAGGCACCGGGGGTGGATGAGATCCGCCCTGAGTACCTCAAGTCTCTGGATGTTGTGGGGCTGTCTTGGCTGACACGCCTCTGCAGCATCGCGTGGCGGTCGGGGACAGTGCCTCTGGAATGACAGACCGGGGTGGTGGTCCCTCTTTTTAAGAAGGGGGACCGGAGGGTGTGTTCCAACTATAGGGGGATCACACTTCTCAGCCTACCTGGGAAAGTCTATGCCAGGGTACTGGAGAGGAGAATACGGCCGATAGTAGAACCTCGGATTCAGGAGGAACAGTGTGGTTTTCGTCCAGGCCGTGGAACACTGGACCAGCTCTATACCCTCTACAGGGTGCTGGAGGGTTCATGGGAGTTTGCCCAACCAGTCCACATGTGTTTTGTGGATTTGGAAAAGGCATTCGACTGTGTCCCTCGCAGCGGCCTGTGGAGGGTGCTCCCGGAGTATGGGGTCCGGGGCCCTTTACTAAGGGCTGTCCGGTCCCTGTACGACCGAAGCAGGAGCTTGGTTCGCATTGCCGGCAGTAAGTCAGACTTGTTCCCGGTGCATGTTGGACTCCGGCAGGGCTGCCCTTTGTCACCGGTTCTGTTCATAATTTTTATGGACAGAATTTCTAGGCGCAGCCAGGGGCCGGAGGGTGTCCGGTTTGGTGACAACACGATTTCGTCTCTGCTCTTTGCAGATGATGTTGTCGTGTTGGCTTCATCAGACCAGGACCTTCAGCACGCACTGGGACGGTTTGCAGCCGAGTGTGAAGCGGCTGGGATGAGAATCAGCACCTCCAAATCCGAGGCCATGGTCCTCAGTCGGAAAAGGGTGGCTTGCCCACTTCAGGTTGGTGGAGAGTTCCTGCCGCAAGTGGAGGAGTTCAAGTATCTTGGGGTTTTGTTCACGAGTGAGGGAAGGGTGGAACGGGAGATTGACAGACGGATCAGTGCATCTTCTGCAGTAATGCGGTCGATGTACCGGTCTGTCGTGGTAAAGAAAGAGCTGAGCCGCAAGGCGAAACTCTCGATTTACCGGTCAATCTACGTTCCTACTCTCACCTATGGTCATGAGCTCTGGGTCATGACCGAAAGGACAAGATCCCGGATACAGGCGGCCGAAATGAGCTTTCTCCGCAGGGTGGCTGGGCGATCCCTTAGAGATAGGGTGAGAAGCTCGGTCACTCGGGAGGAGCTCAGAGTAGAGCCGCTGCTCCTCCACATCGAGAGGGGTCAGCTGAGGTGGCTCGGGCATCTGTTCCGGATGCCTCCTGGACGCCTTCCTGGGAAGGTGTTCCGGGCGCGTCCCACTGGGAGGAGACCCCGGGGAAGACCTAGGACACGCTGGAGAGACTATGTCTCCCGGCTGGCCTGGGAACGCCTTGGTGTCCCCCCGGAAGAGCTGGAAGAAGTGTCTAGGGAGAGGGAAGTCTGGGCATCTCTGCTTAGACTGCTGCCCCCGCGACCCGGCCTCGGATAAGCGGGAGAAGATGGTATGGTATGGTATGGTAAAATTCTTGTCAAATCTTGATTTGTCCTCACCTTTTTCGTTCCTGTATTCCTTTTTTAAAAATTTTTTTAATTAAAATTTTGCTTATGAGTATGAAAATGTATATTTTCATAATAACTATCCTACTTTTTATGAGAATAAAGCCATCTATTTTACAAAACATGATTTCTCATGTCAATTTTTCTTTTTTTCATTTACTTATTGCCTTTTGTAACAGTTATTTATTAAATTATGCAAATTAATATAAAAATTCATATTTTCATAATTACTTGGATTTTTGTATGGGAAAAAAATCCATGTTTTTGACAAAACTTGATTTTCACTGTTATGTTTTTTCTCCTTAATTCCACTTTTTAACTGTTTTTAATGAAATTATGCTTATGAATATGAGAATAAATTTTTTCCCAAGAAATAAATATGTAAAAAGTATGAAAAAAGTCATATTTCTGTCAAAACACGATTTGGCATGTGACATATTTTAGTTTTTTGAGTATGTATTGTACTTTGAAATGGATATTATTAATATAAAAATTAAAAAAAATATATAAAAATAAATAATTTATAAAATTAATTTATAAAAATGTATATTTATATTTATATTTTTATATATTTCTATTAACAATATAGATGAGTTTTTCCTAAGCCAAACAATTAGGCAGTTCTTGTAACCATTGTTTAAAATGAGGGTCTTCTGTATTTTTCAAATGACGACCTAATACAAGTTTTGCTTGTACTAAACAGAATATCAAAATCTTCTTATCAGAGCTAATAAAGGTGCACGTTGCAGGGAAAATATTTAGTATACAGAGTTTAGGACACTTGGGAACATTTTGTTTCAAAACCAGGGATAAAAAATCTAAAACTTTTTCCCAAAAACATTCAACTTGGTGGCTTTTCCATAAACAGTGATATAAAGTTGCATTCTCTAAATTACATTTTATACATTGACTGGGAATGTTGGGATTAAATTTGTGTAGCAATTTAGGACTGATGTATACTCTCATAATCCATTTATATTGCAGAAGCTTGAATCTCTTATTAATTGTCTGTTTGGGCCTTTAGACAGATAGGCCTTTCATTGCACTTAGTGGAGATTAGTCTATAAAGCATATAAATTTGCCTACCCCCATTGACGTGGTCTAAAGTAATAAATAAAAATAAAAAAATATATACACACACACACACACACACACACACACACACACACACACACACACGTTATATACACATACATGAATGTGAAATAGTGAGCAGAATGCACCGTAGGCATATAAAAATACCTAGAGATAAAAAATAGTGCAGATGTAATGAGGAGTAGAAAATATATACTATGTAATATGTACATGTATAGTACAGAGGTTATATACAGTGTTTTGTGTTTGTATTGTAGTGATCTAGCGGTGTAGTGTAGCGTTCAGTAGTGTGATGGTGGATGGAAAAAATCTTTCCCTGAACCTGCTGGTTCTGGTGCGTAAGTTCCTGTATCTCCTTCTTGATGGAAGGAGGTTAAACAGTTTGTGACTGGGATGTGAAGAGTCCTTGATAATGTTGACATCTGCTGTGATGAAGGTGTTCAATGGCAGATAGTTGGGTGCCAGTGATGCGTTGGGCGGTTTTGACCACCCTTTGCAGGGCTTTACGTTCACACACAGTGGAGCCTCCGTACCATACAGTGATGGAGTTCAGATGAGCATTACATTACATTACGTACCATACAGTGATGGGACAGATGAGCTTTCTTGAGACTTCTCAAGAAGTACAGGCGTTGTTGTGCTTTTTTAACCAGGGCTGAAGTGTTCTGCTGCCATGACAGATCCTCAGAGATGTGAACTCCCAGGAACTTGAAGCTGGAGACTCGCTCTACCTCAGTTCCATTGATGTTGACTGTCTCCTGCTGTTGGATTTCCGAAAGTCCACAATGAGCTTCGTCGTTGTTGTCGATCTGGCCGGTGGTGTCATCTGCAAACTTTATGAAGATGTTGGAGTTATACAGAGGAGCACAATCGTGGGTGAACAGGGAGTAGAGTAGTGGGCTCAGAACACAGCCCATGCCAGTGTTCAGAATGAGGGTTGGTGAGAAAGTCCAGAATCCATCTGCAAGTGGAGGTGCAGATACCCAGGTCACTGAGCTTAGTGATCAGTACAGTGGGGAGGACTGTATTGAACGCAGAGCTAAAGTCAATAAACAGCATTCTGATGTAGGTGTTGCTTTTATCCAGGTGGGTCAGGGCTGAATGATTGTTTTCAATGAAATTATGTTTTTGAATATGAAAATTCATATTTTCCCAATAGATGAAAAAGATGAAAAAATTATGAAAAACTTCATGTTTCTGTCAAAACATGACATGTCAAAACATGTAACATTTTTAGTTTTTTTTGTTTACGCATTGTACTTTGTAACGTTTTTTCATAAAATTTTCTTATGAAAATGGAAATTCATATATTTATAATAACATTTTTGAAAAAACTCATATTTTTGTCAAAACTTTATTTGTCATGTCTTACACTACTGCACACTTTTACGTTTTGTCATTAAATTATGATTATGAATATGAAAACAAATTTTCACTATAACTATCATACGTGTCATGAAAAAAGTAAAACAAATTTGCCATGTCACCATCATTTATTGTAATTAATATAAAAATTCATATTTTCATAATAACTATTATTTGTTTATAAAATAAATTCATGTTTTTCCCCTCTTTCCACTTTTAAATGTTTTTAAAATTTAATTATGCTTATGAATATGAAAATTCATATTTTCCCATTAGATGACTGGGAAAAAATAAATAAATAAATAAAAAAATTTATATT
>JAAIIK010000152.1:12120-33679 GCA_014706435.1 Silurus glanis
TATATATATATATATATATATATATAATAACTTATTTTTTATGAAAAAACTAATATTTTTGTTAAAACTTTATTTGTCATGTCCTGTTGACTTTTTGCACTTTTTAACATTTTTTCTGAAATGTTGCTTCTGAATATGAAAATGTAAACTTTTTATAATATCAGATTTTAATGAGAAAAAAGTAATTTTTGTCAAAACGTGATATTTCATGTCAGTATTTTTGTTCACAATTCTTTTTCTAAACAAATTTGTCATGGCACCATCGTCGTTCACTTCCTGCCATTTTTAAATGTTTTTTTTTTATAAGATTACACTTAAAAATGCATATTATCTATAATATTTGTATGAAAAGAGTAAAATTCTTGTAAAAACTTGATTGGTCCTCACCTTTTTTTGTTCCCTTATTTTTTTTTAAAGGTTTTTAATAAAATTTTGCTTATGAGTATGAAAATTATATTTTTGTAATAACTATCCAACTTTTTCTAAGAAAAAAGCCATCTAGTTTTCAAAACTTTTAGTTTTTTTCGTTCACTTATTGCTTTTTGTAACGGTTATTCAGGAAATAATTATTTTGACAAAACATGATTTGTCATGTAACCTTTTCTTTTGTCATTCATGTCGGAACTCAGACCCTGTGCCTGAGCGGACACATCAATAAATTTGCTCTACGTTCGAATCAGTTTCGATTACTAATCAGTTACCAATAAGTCTGAATATTGAACAGCCAGACCAAATGAAGAATCTTCCAGTCATGAGATGAGAAGGAGCAAATCACTTTATTGCAGTCAATACAACCCGGTCCTAGAAGGCCTTTCAGTAGTGAGCTTTCTTAACAGCAAGACACCCGTCCGTTATCACGGACAAGTGCGAATTCACGTGGCAAATCTTTCACTTTTTATACCCCAAATTTACATATTATTCTCTAACTTCTCCTCCTTACTACTTTATATACACCAATAATTATGCGAGTTTTTGCATATCCCACCTTTTGCTTACGTGTTTTCTGGTAATTTTATACTTTTTCTTGGTAAAATGCCACCCCTTTCCAGGAGGCCTCATTCACCTTCATACATTTCTAATTTACATGTACCGTTAAACATCTGATGGTGACCTTTCCTTCTTGTAAAAAATCCTCTGATCATGCATTTTACCACTTGAAAAACAACCAATCCTCCCCCACAACTTTCACACCTTTTTGTTTTGTTTGCTTGTTTTTTTTTTTTCCCTTCCTTAAAAAAATTCCCTTGTCTTTTCATATACTGCCTAATCCCTTAATCCTCCCTTAGTAAAATCTTAGATTTACTTTTCTGTATTCTTAGCTTTGTATTGATTTAATTGATTTTTCCTGTTTTCATCTTAGTTTGTGCTATGTCTGCAATTTTTTATCCATGCAAAATATTCCTATTTTCTCTGACTGCATCTTTACGCACGAGTTTCCTGTCCTTTTTTTTTTTTTTTTTTTTTATAATTCAACTTTTTTTATTGTCCAACAGTCCAAACTTCAAAGTACATCAACACGGCATTCAGTAATCCTCTTTGCTATTACACATTCAGCCACTAGTCACTATCAGTCGAATACAATTATGATTAATTACAATTACAATTATAAGCACATGGAAATTAAACAGTTGTTGATCAGTCCCACTTATTCAAACCATTTTTATATGTTGCCAGAAATGATCCCACGTTTTCTTCATGCCTCCCTCACTATGCAATCTCCCCAACATGCTCTCGTACGAAGCAATTTCAATCATCCCATCAATCCAATCTTTCAAGTCTGGGGTTTTGGGGCATTTCCAATTGCGTAAAATCATCCTGGCAGCTGTAATACAACCAATCTTAACTAGAGTAAACACATTCTTTGTTATGTTGGGTACCACCGATTTATTAATTCATTTTCGCTGCTCCCAGAAGGCATAGTCGTGGTTCCACAGGTATGTTAGATCCCATCCACTCTTGCATTACTCCCAGAATTTTACACCAAAAGTGGGTGAACTAAGGAACATTCCCAAATCATATGCAAATACGTACCCTCTTCTTCCTTACATTTCCAGCACAGATTATTTCCAGCTATACCCATTCTGTAAAGCCTGGATGGTGTATAATAATATCTATGTACTACTTTGTAATGAATGAATCTCCCCCTAGCTTCCCTTATGTTCTTACCCACATTAGATATGATGTACAGCCAATCGTTTTCATGGATATCTATCCCCAAGTCCTTTTGCCAAACAGTCCTCAGGTTCTCACAGGTATCTGCATTTACATTAAGCATTGATTTGTAACACATAGAAGCAGTCTAAACTACATGCGGCAACTGAAGATAGGTATAAACAGGGTTATCACTTGTATTAGATTTGCTCTTGACACAGTGTCTAATCTGCAGATACTTCCAAAAATTTCCTTGACCCCAATATTATATTTTCCCACCAATTCAGAGTATGACATAAAAACTCCATTTTCATACAAATCACCAATTACAGTTACCCCTTTAAGATGCCATTGTTCCCAAAACACACCTGCTTTACCTATGCAAATTTCAGGATTCCTCCATAGTGATGCAGCGACTGTCTTATGTCTTGAGTGCATTGACACTGGATTTGAGTCCCATTAAGCTCCAGAGCATTGTGAAAGAACGTTAATGGGATGAAATGGTGAGGCCAGTTTCTGTTCTATCTTGATCCAGTCCAACTCAGAATCTGTCTTGTCCCAATGCTTAGCCATCTTGGCCATTTTAAAAGAAAGATTATACAATCTCACATCAGGTAATCCAAGGCCCCCCTTGTCCCTTGGGCAAGTCAATTTACTCATTTTAATCCTCGGTCTTTTTCCATCCCATAAAAAGTCCTTGATAATTTTGTCATATCTTTTGAAGGTAGGGTCTGGAATGTTTACAGGCATCATCATGGATATATAATTGAACTGTGGAGCAATAACCATCTTGACAACATTGACTTTACCCCACAGAGAGAGTTTCAGATGTTCCCACTTGTCCACATTGTGCTTTATCTTTGACAGCAGCGGCTCATAATTCAACATCATTATATCCTCCAAGTTCTGTGTTAGTTTTACCCCAAGGTATGTCATACCTTTTGGAATCCATTTAAAACCGAATTGGGTCACTGTATGGGAGTGACATGTTCTAGATATTGGCATAGCCTCAGACTTCTCCCAATTTATTTTGTATCCTGACACTCTTGAATATAATTGTATAACACTCATTAATGTAGGTAGAGATTTGAGAGGATCACGAGATAATAACAAAATATCATCCGCATATAACATCAACTTGTGGTCCAACCCCTCCCCCACCCCCTATACTCCCCTGGCGATTTACCAGATTTCATAGAGGTGATTGCAGCTTTGACCTTCTCTTCTGTAATAGGAAGGTCTAGAGTCTCAGATTGCAATGTAACTTAATTAACTTAGGTAACTCTATATTAGAAAAAAAACTGTTCCAGTTCTTCTCCATCTAGACCACCTGAAGATGTATATAAATGTTCATAAAACTTATGAAAGACCTCATTTATTTCTTTCGTCAATGATACCATAGTATCTCCTTTCTTAATTGCCGGAATAACGTTAGCAGCATTTTGTTGTTTTAATTGTCTGGACAGGAGCTTGCCCGCTTTTTCACCGCCTTCATAAAACCTGGTCCGCAGCCTAAATAGTGCATATTATATTATATATATCGTGTAACTGAAATTTATATCTACAAATATCCTGATATAAATCATTAGAGTAGTGTCTAGCCAGCTCCTTCTCCAATGTACAAATTGTTGCTTCCAAGTTCTTAACCAAGTCTCTTCCCTCCTTCTTCTTTCTAGCTGCCTGTGCAATCAGTTTCCCTCTAATATATGCCTTTGAGGCCTCCCATACAGATGCCAACCTATCAGTGCTTCCCACATTCAATTAAAAAAAGGTCAGATCGTCAGCCAACAATTTGCTAAACTCCTCGTCTTGTAATAATGTAGTATTCAATCGCCATCTCCCCTTCCTACCAGCTTCTGTATTTAGAGCTATATCCAATTCCACAGCTGCATGGTCTGACAATACTATTGCTCTAATCTTACAATTTACTACCTGATCAGTGATAGAATTTGAAAGTAAGAAGAAATCTATCCTAGAGTGGGATTTATGGCAATGAGAATAGAAAGTATATTCTCTTTCTGTTGGATTGACCAGATGCCAAATATCAATCAACCCAATCTCCTCTGTTAGCATATGAAGGGCAGCCCTATCCCTTGGCATAGAAGATCCCTGATATTTACTTTTATCCAAAACCCCATCCATAACCTGATTAAAGTCCCCAGCCAAAATTATTTGCCCCTCTTTTTTACCAAGAATCTTGTTTACTTTATGAACAAAACCCAGATCTGCCTTATTGGGGGCATATACATTGCATAAGATCACTTTTACTCCATTAATGAGGGTTTCTATACAAATAATCCTACCCGCATTGTCTTTAGTTTCTGTTAACATTACGAAATTCAGCCTCTTATGTATTAGGATCATTACCCCATTTTATTTGCTCTTAAATGATGAATAAAAGACATGCCCCACCAAGTCTCGTTTGAATTTGAGCGCTTCATTATCTGTGACATGACTTTCTTGCACAAAAGCAACATCTACACGTTTATGTTTGAGATACGACACAACCTTTTTTCTTTTAATTTGACTTCCACACCAGTTAATATTCCATGTTATAAACCTGATGTGACTACCTATGCACAATATAAATTAATTGCACGTTTCCATGCATGTAACCAGATATGTTGGATGACTGCCCCCTGTTGGGGAATGGTATACTAAACCGTGATGTACATTCACTCAAACTTAACAAACGACAGTTGAACATTTCAAACACCAAAACTTCCTTCAGCAAAACGCTATTGCTCCCCAGAAAGTAACAAATTATCAAACCCCCTACCCAAAGCTCAACAACAAACAAAATAAAAAGAAGAGACAACAAAAAAAGAACGGCCATACCAAAAACGAGGACCGTCCTAGTCCAAACAACTTGAGATTGCGGTCCGTGAGGTGCTGAATCAGCTATCCGGCCCTGCCTTGGCTGTCAAAACTGTTCCGAGACAGCACAGCTATCCGGCTCATGCGCCCACCCACCGCACCTGACTAATATGCTCCACTCCGGCGATCTTGTAAAGAGTATTTGGTCCCATCGTTCTGTCGCACCGCAATGTTCTTTGATGAACCGCTCTGCATCCACACTCGATGTAAACACCTTACTTCTCCCTTGCCATGTAAAACGAAGAGAGGCTGGATATGCCAATGTATATTTCACGTTGACGTTTCTCCGTTTTCTGGGTAACTCTCTTGACATGTCAGGGAAGAAGGAAATCCGACATCCCTCCCATTCGGTCATTCCGTTTTCTCTGGCCGCTTGTAATACCTTCTCCCTGGCTGACGAACGTAGAAACTTGATCAAGACTATTCTCGGCGGCTGATCTGTACTGGGAAGCAGGAGCGCGATGTGCCCTCTCAATTTCGAACTCTCCATCCGGATCGATAACCAATCCTTCCGATAAGATTTTATACACGCACTTGACCATTCCACCTGCCTCCAGCCCTTCTTTCAGACCGATCATCCTCACGTTGTTGCGGCGGCTTCTGTTTTCTAGATCTTCAATTCGGTTCCACATAACTTCCACACGTTTATCATGCCGCTCGCCATCACCAACGAGCTTCGAGGTGACGTCTTCCATATTAGAGATGCGGCCTTCCGCTTTGTCCAGCCTTTTTTTTTTTATGATCGCATGCACTGAGTTTTTAAGGTCAGTTACAACCTCTTTGATTGACGACACATCCATCGCTAGATGTGGACGTCGACATTTGCGGTCCAGACCACTTTTTCTTTATTCACAAGTGTTTAATCACGAGGGTCACTAACTTTGAGAAATACACGTGGAGTAAATACGCTCGAATAAATTGAAAATATGGGTGGGCCTAGGGAGCTACACAACTATGCTGCTTATATATATATATATATATATATATATATATATATATATATATATATATATATATATATATATATATATATATATATCTATACATATATATATATATATATTTGTATTTTCCCTCCTTCTTAAGATTCTACTTTGATTATATGGATTATATGTGCATGAATGCAGTTTGATTATAGTTAAATCATGTTGCCTGCAAGTTGCTCCGTGCATTAGCTGCAATGCCCATATTATATTATGATTATAATGATAATTTAAGCATACTTAATAGTGCATTTTCCACTTTATATACATTATATTCTTATTTTAAATTTTTTCCTTTCTTTACACCCCTTCTTTCATTAGCTTCTCCTACGAGGCATACCTTGGGCCGACACCCTTTGTGTGGTGCATGTGGTCGCCGCCACTACCTACTGGCCATGGCGCATATTTGCCTTTTGGGACGACTTGTTGGACCTTGTGTGCATCCCTCCTTGCTGGTGCATCCCTCCACTGTTCATACCCAGGATGCTTCTACCCAAACTGAGCCTGAACTACTGTTTGAGCCCTGTTTCTCCGGCTCTCCTCTCTCCACTTATTCTCCAACCACTCCCCTGTCTCCTGTAGACTAACCTGGTCCTTCCTATTCCTCAGGACCTGACACCGCTGTCTCTCATCGTGAACTTTTCTTATCCCAGCAAGCCGTTTTTATCTTTACTTTCTTCTCTAGGCTCTAACTTTGGCCACCAGCTTCACCTGCTCTTCCAGCCTTTAAAATATAAGTGTGACGTATATGCACGATTAAGGATGGTGATGATATAATGTTTGCTGCGCTTTTATATATATCTTTAACTAATTTTGCCTTTTTAAGCATGATTATTTGATTTTTATGAACTCTTTTCATACACTGAGTTCTCTGCAGAGCTGAGTATTATACTATATTAATGCTGAGTAATGGTTATATGTATTAAGCTGGGATTTAAACTATTATAAGCAATGTTATATGTTAAGAAGCTTAAATAATATTGTTTTTTCTTATTTTTATTTGATTATACTGGCCTTCGACTAAGCACTGTGAACTTGTGAACTTTTGTGCACCCTCATATACAAGATGCACATGTTATGCGGTTCCTCGCTTAGGTAACCTTTTATACACCAGACAAAAATACCCTGCGGTTTCTAGCCTAGCTAATCCGCTTGTTGTTGTTGAAATTTTGCACACTCTGCAAAACTGCACCTGTTATTCTCCAATACTATTCTCCAATAAACCTATCATACTCATATCACAACTACCTTTATTTTGTTTTTATTATTTTGGTATTCTACTCTATTTTTATAACTCAAAATAGCTAAATTTCTCGACATTCACTTAGTGCACTTTTTAGAAGTTATTCATGAAACTATGCTAATTAACATAAAGATTCCTATTTTCATAATACTATCATATTTTTAATGAAAAGCCATATTTTTGCCAAAACTTGATCTGTCATAACTTTTTTCATTCTTCTATTCAACGTTTTAACGGTTTGAAATACAATTGTGCTTATGAATATGAAAATTCATATTTTCATAATAACTATCTCTTTTTTTCAAAATGATCATTTTGTCATGTTTGTTGTTGTAGTGTCACTTTTTTGTTTTTCGTTCACTTATTCGACAGGACGTCTGCTCTGACATTCAACCGTCCCGGGATGTAAATGGCTCTCAATGAGAGGAGTTTGTCCTGGGACCACAAGAGGACCTCTCGCGCCAGTTTGTACAAGGGGCGAGACCGGAGGCCCCCCTGGTGGTTGATGTACAAGACCACCGCAGTATTGTCCATGCAGCCCAACACATGGTGGTCCCTTAGGTCTGGGAGGAAGTGTTTCAACCCCAAAAACACTGCCATCATCTCCAGGCAATTTATGTGCCACGAGAGACGTGGGCCGCTCCACAGACCCTGGGCGGCGTGGACACTCATGACCGCTCCCCACCCCGTGAGGGAAGCATCCGTCGTTAGCATTACGCGATGACAAGGAGTCCCTAAAATGGGCCCTTGGGATAGAAATGTCGGGTCCTTCCATACATCCAAGGCTCGAAGGGCACGCCGCGAGGCCTTGATGGTACGATACGGATTCCCTCTGGGGGAGAACCCTCTCCCCCTGAGCCACCACTGGAGGGGCCTCATGTGGAGGAGGCCGAGTGGAATTACACTGGACGCTGCCGTCATGAGACCCAGCAGCCTCTGGAACTGCTTCACAGTAAGTGGCTGGCCTGCTCTTACCGTCCTGACTGCAGTGAGGATGACTTTGATCCGGGCGGGAGACAACTATGCCCGCAACCTGGCCGAGTCCCACACCACGCCCAGAAAAGTGGTTCTCTGCGCTGGAGAAAGTACACTCTTCTCTGCGTTTAGTCTGAACCCCAGTTCCTTCATGCAGGCGAGAACGACATCTTGATGCCGAACTGCCTGGTGCTCTGAATGAGCCAAGCGAGAAACATTAGAAAAAAAGCACATGCTGCACACGGGTCTCCTAGGACCCGGACACCTCGGTGTGCAGGTCAGGGAAGGCGCTGAGGCTGTGAAACGGGGTGCAGGAAATGCTCATCCAGCTCACTGGGTGCGTGCTGCTCCTGCTTCACGACCGGCCAAGCTAGATCCAGCTTGGACATGGCCCGAGAGAGAAAAATGTAACGCCGCGACGTCTCAATTCCCTTGAGAGCCGACTAAGCATGCTCCTAAGCTAAGCAAACAACACATCGGCTGCGTGTATCCCCCCCGAAATGAACACGCAGATGAAATTCTGCCTGCATGTAAGGTCATGACTGCACAGATAACACACACAAAGCGCTTACCTGAACGAGCAGAAGCTAATGTCGCTACCACCGCACAGCCATCTTGTAACTTCCTGGTTTACGCGACGTCACCTGTCTATGACCTCACGTTTTGCCTATTGGCCAGATTTCACACGTGGTTCAGAGCGTGGACAACGCACTGGCCTTCCCAAAGCGTTTCGACGCAGCTTGAAGTTTTTTTGTCAGTATGATTCTGAATATGAAAACTCATATTTTCACTATAACTATCACACCTTTTATGAAAAAAAAATGTTTCTAAACAAATTTGTTGTTACCATCATCATTCACTTTTTGCCATTTTTAACTGTTTTTTATAAAACTATGCTTAAAAATTTATAATATCTATTCTTAATATTATATATAATATATATAATATATATATATATATATATATATTATGAAAAGAGTGACTTTCTTGTTAAAACCTGATTTCGCCACCGGCTTGCTCATCAGGGACAAACTTACTCATAAAGAACATATTCACTTTTAATCACCACATTATCTTTGTAAAGCTGCTTTGAGACAATGTTCATTGTTAAAAGCACTATACAAATAAAAATGAATTGAATTGAATTGAATTGATTTGTCGTCACCTATTTCATTCCTTAATCCTTTTTTTTTAAGATTTTGCTTATAAGTATAAATATTTATATTTTCCTAATAAGTATGCTACTTTTTCTGAGGAAAAAGGCATCTATTTTTTAAAACATGATTTCTCATGTCAATTTTTAGTTTTTTTGTTCACGCCTTTTGTAACGGTTATTCATGTAATTATGCTAATTAATATACAAATTCATATTTTCATAATTACTTTCATTTTTTATGACAATTGTCATGTTTTTGATAAAACCTTTTTCACTTTGTAAAGGTTTTTAATGAAATTATGCTTATGGAAATAAAAATTCATATATTTATAACATTTACAGTATATGAAAAAACTCATATTTTTCTCAAAGCTTTTTCCGTTCCCTTATTCCACTTTTAATGGTTTTTAATAAATTTTTGCTTATGAGTATGAAAATTCATACAGGTAGTCGTCGACTTACGACCACGATTGGGACCGACAGACCGGTCGTAAGTAGAGTAGGCTATATGTACAGTACTGTGAAATGATGCCGGAATCATTTCACAGTATGAAACGGGGTCGCCACAGCGGATCCTCCGCACGTTTGATTTGGCACATGTTTTTACGCTGGATGCCCCTTCTAACGCAACCCTCCCCATTTATCCGGGCTTGGGACCAGCACTGAAAGTGGCTGGGGTTGGTTCCCTGACCGGGGATCAAACCCGGGCCGCAGCGCTGAGAGCGCCGCATCCTAACCACTAGACCACCAGGGAACCTTTCAGTCCTTAACAGTAACATGCTCTAAAACTCTAAAACAAGCTCACAAACATGACCCTGATCTGAAAATAGAGCAGTGGATGGTTTTCAGTTTCTTTGGCTTTCTATTAAAACAATATTGTAATAAAAACACAATGTGCAAAATATTTTCCATGAGTCACTTCTTAACAGTTATCTTTCCTTCAAATGCATGAAAAACATTGGTAGTAAAATGTAGTAGTGCAACCCAACCTGATAAAGTGCATTAGGAGAACCTGAGAAATTGAACTAGAACCATCTACCTTCAACAAGGTCTGTAAGACTTTTAGGCCAATAAGCTGACCTCTTATGATCGTGGACTTTGGAGGACATTTTTTTTGTTAACGTCCTCCAGCTCCAGGGAGATCTTCTGAAATACATCAAAGGTGTATTTCAGTTTCTTTGGATAGCTTAGTTCCAATGCATAAATAAGGTCCATTAGGTAGGTGCAAGCATGTGCCACATTGGTTTATTTTGGAGATTACCTTAGAATGGATATCAAAATGCTACAACATTAAACTAACTGCTACAATGTAAAAAGTACATGCCTCATTTATGATATCAAGGGTCTCATCAAGTTTCTTCCAAGAAGCTCCTCCCTTCCTCCTATACAGTTTCATTAATGTAGGTGTGTATTGGTGAAACTAACCCTAGGAATGTGGACTGTTTTCAGGGTACAGACCACGAGTCGGAAGCGGGAGTAACTCTATCATGTTTATTAGAAGTATTAAGTACATAAACAGAGGACATAGAGCTTTACGACCGTGATGCGGGTTGGGTCCGCAATGCCCATGTACTCCGGTATGGAAAGGGTAATCCGGAAAGCGGGAAGTATAATCCACAAAGAAGGTATAATCCACAGTACCGAAAGAAGGAGCAGGAACCAGCGGGAAATGCTGGCAGTCAGGAACCAGGTCGATCACCATAGCGCTATAACACTATATCCTTTCGCAGCCATGCGGCGCCACAACGTCCGTTTCGCGGACGGGCAGCGGTACGACATCCCTTTCGCATCCGGGCGGTGGTACGACGTCCCTGTCGCGGCCGGGCGGCGGTACGACGTCCCTTTTGTGGCCCTGGAACGGAGCGGCGCGCTTGGGGGAACACTGAAGCGGAGCGGCGCGCTTGCCAGAACTCTGGAGTGAATCGGCGCTCGGAGGAACACTGGAGCGGAGAGATGCGCTCGGCGGAACACTGAGAACTGAGGGGGCTGTAGTAGAGGTCTGCCATAACCATCCTGAACATTCCCGTGATTTGTCCGGTGAAACTGGCATAAGAGCCAAGATTGTCCTAATTGGCACTCCACATCATGCTGGCCCAAAAGAAAGCCTTCCCAGACAGTAGCGAGATGAGGAACACAATCTTGGTTCGTTCTGTGGGGAATTGGGATGATCGTACCTCCATTAAATCTGCTGACGCTTCACAGGAAGCCGCTTCATTCGGCCGCGTCACTGGAGAAGCGAGCCGGGAATGCCCTCGGGCTCATGAGCCGGAGCTGGCAAGCATGATCTGTGAGGAGCCATGAGTCGGAAGCGGGAGTAACTCTATCATGTTTATTAGAAGTATTCAGTACATAAACAGAGGACAGAGAGCTTTACGACCGTGATTCGGGTTGGGTCTGTAATGCCCGTGTAATCCGATATGGAAAGGGTAATTCAGAAAGTGGGAAGTATAATCCACAAAGAAGGTATAATCCACAGTACCAGAAGAGGAGCAGGAACCAGGGGGGGAATGCTGGCAGACAGGAACCAGGTCGATCACCATAGCCAACGAGTAGGTCCGACAGCCAGTGAGGTTAAAAGGGGAGTTTTTAAAGGGGATCAGTAACGAGGGACAGGTGTCGGCATTTAGCGCTGAGCGTGGCAGAAAGAGGCAGCGTGAGAACCTACGAGGGTGGCATGGCAGTTGGATTCCTGACAACTGTAGTGGCTTCAGTGTCATCCTCTGGAATTTTGAGAATATGAAAAAGTAAGTAAAGAATTAAAGACACAGTGAAAGAGGAACAGAATACCAAGTAGAAAAAGTAACCCTAAAAATGCAGTGGCGTGATATCTGGCAAGGGATGCTGCACCAGATGAGAGTTCATTGAAGTGCATGTTTTAAGTTAACAGCTTAGTTTCAGCAAATGCCCTGTTACTGCCACCTTGTCAGACAAAGCACTTGGCACAAAGCAGCAAAAGTAAACAGATAATTATTAAAATGTTCAACATACCTCAGAAAGGTTTTTGCCATCTTGTCATTAATGACTTTGTTGTTGTCTCTCCTCTTGTACTCATAGAGAAGCTACACTCTCTCCTTTTCAAGGGATGCATCAGATTCACCTTGAGGATGAAGGTTGGAGGTAGTTAACCTCAGATTCTTTGCTTTTTTCAAGTTTTTTGGTGGAGTTATGTCTGCAGCTGACTTTCTCTTGAGACAGTTTATATTTAGCTCTGGTATAACAAATTAATGACTTTGTTGTTGTCTCTCCTCTTGTACTCATAGAGAAGCTACACTCTCTCCTTTTCAAGGGATGCATCAGATTCACCTTGAGGATGAAGGTGGGAGGTAGTTAACCTCAGATTCTTTGCTTTTTTCAAGTTTTTTGGTGGAGTTATGTCTGCAGCTGACTTTCTCTTGAGACAGTTTATATTTAGCTCTGGTATTCCAAGGTGTTTCAACTTTGCTCTGTAATTTCCAAGGTTGTACTTCAGGCTGTTGTGCCAACTGTATAAACCATTGAATGATACTGGGTCCCTCGAACAGGGGTGTTTCATAACCAGGGCATCAGCAACCTGCTCCCTCTGTGCACTTGAAGGATAGGTGGTGTATACAAAGATGCTCTCTGCTAGTTTGTCCAGAATGTTGGATTTGACTGCAGGGTTGTAAAGCAATGTTCTGTCTGTTCTGTAAGCTTTAATTGCTGCTTGTAGAATGAGCTCAGTGTCAAGGGAGGAGGTAGGAATCTGTTAGTATTAAGATGGGCTTCACACTAGTTCTCTTAACACACTCCTATGTTGTCTGTGCAGTGTCTATAGGATCTTTACAATGTGAGTATGTAAGGTACACAGAAAGTCTTTGTCTGAACTCACACATCTTTGGTTACTATGTTTTCTTACCCAATCAGGAACAGTTTTAAGTTTTTCCAGTGTGTATATGTACTTGTCTGTTATCTGCAATAAAATGAAGAATATATGCGCCATTTTGTGTGCTGTGTGATTCTTTCCTGATCAGAAAAGGCACCACGGGCATCGTAGATTGTATGGAAAACCTGTCCAAGAATTAACTTTTGTTTGGGCATGATAAAAATCTAACAGTATCTCAAACTGAGCTGGCCATGACACAGAATGAAGGGAAGAGGTGCTCCCTGGAGAAAACAGAATTGTGGTGTTGCTGGATTCAGTAGAGCAGGAACCAGCATCTTTCAATAAGCTGTCCTGGACTCCTTGATCACTTAAAGAATCCTGAAATTTTAACATGAGCACTGGTTCAGAAATAACCCCCTTGATGGTGCCCTTCAGGGTGTTTCTTGTCCTTTATTTCATCAGTTTAATGGACAGTGAAAAACTGAAAATTTAAATCTTGGTCCTGAAATTGACAACTAAAATCTTGTTTAATTGCAAAAGTCTCTTGTACAATATGCTTCTATTCCTCTACAGTCAAACGTATTCCTGATTGCAGTATAACTCTGAGTCTGGCAGACATGATATTTCTGCAGAATGTAAAAAAAAAAAAAAACATTGGTTAAGTTGAATTTAGGCATGCAAGGAATCAAAAAGTTAAAAAAATGTCCTTTTAATATAGATCACTTGTAGAGGACAAGATCATTGTAGAGGACATTTTCAGGTACTATTTTGCATTTTTTCATATCTCAAGTTTTGAATCTTCAAAATTCATATGAAACATTTTATTAATGATCGTGAATTGAGGATTCAGGAACAACAGAAAACATGTCAAAATATACTGTATTTAAATACCTAATCTTGGATGGGTATGTGATGCTTCAGAATGACAAATCGCTCTTTCAACAGTGTATGCTGGAAGAGGATAGGAGTCTGTCAGTTCCAGTTGCTCAAGGATTGTGACTTGTCTTGTGGATTCCAATTCAAAAGCGCTACGGTGCTCACTGTACCATGCATGTAGACACTTGACAGCAAATACAGGCTGTCAATGCACAATAAGGATTAGATTTAGTTCAACAAATTCTGGAAGTCCTCCAGTGGCTCCATGTGGCAAAATCATTCCCACTGAGTAAGTGGTGCCATGGCAGGTCACTTCCAGGTATTGGCAACCTGGAAGCATGCTTCTCCAGAAAACTTTTTATGCAATTCAATTCAATTCAATTCAATTCATTTTTATTTGTATAGCGATTTTAACAATGAACATTGTCTCAAAGCAGCTTTACACAGATAATGCGGTGATTAAAAATTAATATGTTCTTTATAAGTAAGTTTGTCCCTGATGAGCAAGCCGGTGGCGACTGTGGCAAGGAAAAACTCCCCGAGATGGCATAAGGAAGAAACCTTGAGAGGAACCAGACTCAAGAGGGAACCCATCCTCATCTGGGTTGCACCGAATGTCCATTTGTAGCAGGTATACAATGTTGCGGGGTACAGTGATGGTGATCAGAAGCGAACTGTATTCCTGAGTCAGTGTAGCAGACTGTTGACATCAACTACAGTCAAATCCATCCTCAAAGCGCCCATTCTTACTCCGGAATTTCATGGAACCACCCAAGGCGTTGATGAGATACCGTCCCCAGCTGCACAGAGTGGCCTCCAGTCGAAGAGAACACTATCCAGAGGCAGGCCTGGACGAAGTGGGGAGATCCACGGAGGGGAGAGGGGCAGGAACAGTGGTCACTGGAGCCTCAGGAGCATGTTTAACTCGACAGAGAGAGAGAGAGAGAGAGAAGAGGGTGACAGGAAGAGAAGGATATGGATTATTAAGTGTACCTATTGTTGTATGAGACTTAAAGTCACTGTGCAGTTTGGACTCCGGCAGGACTCGCTATGGCAGCATAACTAAAAGGGAGAACCAGAAGGCAACACAGACATGAGGGATCTCTGGGATAGGAGACGGCCCACCACACCACCATCAACAAACCTGAGTGAACATGTGAGAGTGGGGGGACGACAGCATACAAATATCCCAGTTCACCAAACACTCTATATCAATGTTTCCTCCAGATCTGAGCCTTTACCTAAGAAAAAATCTACTGATTAAAGGCTTGACTGAATAAATAAGTTTTCAACCTCGACTTAAACACTGAGACTGTGTCTGAGTCCCAAACACTGATAGGAAGGCTGTTCCATAACTGTGGGGCTTTATAAGAGAAAGATCTGCCCCCTGCTGTAGTCTTCATTATTTGAGGAACCAACAGATAGCCTGCACCTTTTGATCTAAGTAGGCGTGGAGGATCATACTGGTACAGAAGTTCACTCAGATACTGCGGTGCGAGACCGTTAAGTGCTTTATACGTCAGTAGTAGTATTTTATAATCAATGCGAGATTTGATTGGGAGCCAGTGTAGACTGATTAAAACAGGGGTGATGTGGTCATATTTCCTAGATCTAGTGAGGACTCTTGCTGCTGCATTCTGAACTAACTGAAGCTTATTTATGCACTTGCTCGCACACCCAGACAGTAAAGCATTACAGTAGTCTAATCTAGAAGTAACAAAAGCATGAACTAGTTTTCTGCATCCTGTAACGACATCATATTTCTAATTTTAGCAATATTTCTAAGGTGAAAGAAGGCGATCCTGGTAATATTATTCACGTGAGGCTCAAAGGAAAGACTAAGGTCAATAATAACACCAAGGTCTTTGACAGCCGTACACGCTGAAACAGAAACACCATCCAGAGATGCTACGTAATCAGAAAGTTTGCTTCTAGCTGCATGTGGTCCTAGTAAAAGTACTTCCGTCTTATCTGAGTTGAGCAGAAGAAAGTTATCGAGCATCCACTGTCTAATGTCCTTTACACATTTCTCAACATTGTTAAGCTGATCTCTCTCATCTGGCTTTGCTGAAATATACAGCTGTGTATCATCAGCATAGCAATGGAATCTAATACCATGTTTATGAATAATTTCACCAAGAGGCAGCATATATAAAGAGAAAAGCAGAGGGCCTAAGACAGATCCTTGAGGAACACCAAACTTTACCTCAGAGAGTGTGGAGAACTCACCATTTACATCAACAAACTGATAGCGATCAGTCAAATAAGACCTGAGCCAAGAGAGAGCTGTTCCCTTTATTCCAACAATGTTCTCAAGTCTAGCAAGTAGTATAGTGTGATCAATGGTGTCAAAAGCTGCACTAAGGTCGAGCAAAACAAGTAAGGAGACAAAACCCTGATCAGAGGCCAATAACAGGGCATTTACCACCTTAACTAGCGCCGTCTCTGTGCTATGATGAGGCCGAAATCCTGACTGATACATTTCAAAAATGTTATTCATAAGTAGGTGTGAGCATAACTGCTGTGCTACAACCTTTTCTAAAATTTTGGATATAAAGGGGAGATTTGATATTGGTCTGTAGTTGGACAGCTGACATGGGTCAAGGTCAGGTTTCTTAATTAGGGGGTGGATAACTGCCAGTTTGAAGGATTTTGGTACAAAACCAGTGCTAATGGAAGAGTTTATTATTTTTAAAACAGGTTCAATTACCTCTGGAATTATCTGTTTAAAGAAACTTGTAGGCAAGGGATCGAGAATGCAGGTTGATGATTTTGATGAGGAAATTAATGAAATTAAGTCATTCTCATGAATAGGAGTAAAACTTTGTAATTGATTGTCTGTTATAATTACACTGCTGTCTACAGGGTTACTTGTAAAATAATTTGGATTTATATTAACCGTCTGGATTTCTTGCCTGATGTTTTCAATTTTATTATTAAAAAAGTTCATGAAATCATTACTACCTAATGATGGTGTGCATGTGAGTGCAGTGCTTTTATTCCCTGTTAATTTTGCTATCGTGCTGAATAAAAATCTAGGATTATGCTTGTTATTTTCTATGAGGGTGGAGAAATATGCTGATCTAGCAGCACTAAGAGATTTTCTATAAATTAGGAGTCTCTCCTTCCATGCTATTTGAAATACTGTTAATTTTGTTTGACGCCATTTACGTTCTAATTTTCGAGTGGTCTGTTTTAAGGTGCATGTATGATCATTATACCACTGTGCAAATTTTTTCTCCCTGATCATTTTGGTCTTAAGGGGAGCTACATCATCTAGAGTATAACGTAATGTTGATTCTAGGTATTCAGTGGCCCAGTCGAGCTCTGCGGGGTCAGACGGAGATCTATCTAATATCGTAATTTCTGGAAGATTGTTAATAAAACGCGCTGCTGTAGCTGACGTGAAAGTACGTTTAACACGATAACGTGGTGAAGTAGTAATGCAATGACTGAGGCAGATTTTAAAAGAGATGAGATAATGGTCTGAAATAGTTTCAGACTGTGGGATTATGACTAAGTTTTTTATTTTTAATCCAAATGTTAACAACAAATCGAGAGTGTGTCCACCACTATGAGTGGGTCCTATAACATTCTGATTAATTCCAACTGAATCTAGGATGGACACAACAGCTGCTCTTAAGGAGTCTTCCTGATTATCAAAATGAATGTTAAAATCACCAACAATTAATGCTTTGTCTAAAGAAGTAGCTAAATTTGTGATGAAATCTGCAAATTCTATGAGAAAATCAGAGTAGGGCCCTGGGGGTCTATAAATAATAATTAGTGGAATTGACTGACTGGACCTGCTTTCGGACACTGAATATTTTATGCTGGTGTAAAGAACTTCAAATGTTTTACATTTGTGTTTAGTCTTTTGTGTGACGCTTAGATTATTATTAATAGCTGTGACTCCACCTCCTCTGCCATTTAGACGGGGTTGGTGTATGTAACTATACCCAGGAGGACTCGCTTCATTTAATGCTAAATATTCATTCGGTTTAATCCACGTTTCTGTCAAACACATTATTTTAAACTCCTGGTCGGTAATAATTTCGTTTATAGTAAGCGCTTTAGACGTGAGAGATCTAATATTCAGCAATCCTATCTTTAGATCAGAGGTGCTGGCTGTGCGTTCAGTCCTATTTAATTTAATGTTAATCAGGTTACCTAAACAGACTTTCTGAGAATTCCTATATTTTGGTTTCGCTCGGGGGACAGACACAGTCTCAATTTGGTGGATCCTGAGTGACGACTCTGTAATGCTTCCTGTATTTTTTTTTACTTGAGGACATCCACAGGTAATGTGGAAATATTTGAGACATTGAGGGCAGGTTTAAGTACATCTGGTCCATGCAGATGGTAAGCCAGCTTAAATCGATGCTTAAATGCAAGAGACAGTAAAATGTTGCAAAAACAAGTGGTATGTTGAACTACTCGCTTGAAAAAGCTATGCTTAGCTTCAAAGCGCATGGTCCACGTGAAGACACATTGACTTTTTACACCAAAACAGTGTATGAGAGTGAGACTTTCTAAAGCTGCTTGAACATGAAAATAATGTTCCTGCTTCATTCTTGCTTGCATTGCCCCAGTCCTTTTACCTGAAACCCAGACAGCATTCTCAAACAAACCCAGCAGACATGAGATTCAGAAAAAGCTTTCCCAAAATCCACCAAGTGAATGGGCACCTAAATTGTCAGCTACTACACTAACTATTGTGCCTTTGATTTTCTTTCCAAACAAAGGAATAAATAGTCCTTCTTCTTCCAAATAGACAATTTCTTTCAACAGTGGCTCTAGCACTGCCTCATAACCATACTTCTTTACATCTATTGACTTACAAAGCACAGCTAAATAAATGGACTTAAGTGTTGCACAAAACTGTATTAGAAAATTTGCCAACACCCAATACACTGCAGTAATCGTGTGCTTTTTTCTGGATGGTTTTAGAGGATTGCACACTTCAAAATCATCAGTGTAGACAAGGAGAGAGGAAGAGCTATGTCTTCAGTAGATAAAAGTGCATTTTCTTTAAAATGTGTTCCATCAGTAAATAACTCGTAGCAACTCTCATGAGTAGTGTATGGAGAGTTAAAAACTTTCTCCTGTATGTATTTAACACTTAATATATGTGACAATAACTGAATGGGAAGAATGGGAACATATTGTATGGGTTGACCTTCCATCTTGTCCACAATGAATTCGACAGGCTCAACCACATGAAATTTCTTTAAAAAAACTTACATTTTCTTGTAAGATGTGGCAAAAGGACTATCCGCTCTTAAAGTTGTGCTAACTGGATTGAACTCACTCAACTGTTTAACTAAATCTGAGATGACTTGGTCATCAAGCACACAGTCATGTTTCCTTAAACATGCGTCCATAGCCTTTTTAATGGCAGGACCTGACAATGAAGAGGATATAAACTGGAGCTCTGCTACAACTTCATTAATGCACTTGCTTGGCACATTGTAAATGCTCTCTAATTCTAACATAAGGTGGCCGAATTTCAGTTTAATTTCGACCTCTTTCAATTCTTCAGTTTTATACTCTAAACAGTCATCTGCTCCAAAACACTTGTATGTATCAGAACAATGTGCTTCAACACTATTATTTGTAATATTTGACTGATCTATATACTTATGTACAATTTGTTCCCAAAAGTCACCCGAAGAATTTACTGCAGGTTGTCGGGATCTCTGTGATGCAATGCCACCATACACATTGGTGTGAAAATCGCAGTCTTTAAAGACACAGTGCACAGTTTTATTTTTTTTAAGATGAACTCCAAGATGTTGGAAGTAATCCTTCTCAGTGAAGAAACAAGAGGAGCATAGCTCACAATTAAAAAAAAGCATAGCTCACAATTTAAAAAAAAGCATGTCTCGTGTTGATTCGTCAGTTGAATGTCTCCTTCTAAAATGTGATTTTAGGGCACTATAGGTTTTGAAGGAGCAAGAATAAATGACATGTAAACGGGAGAAATTCACTGTGGTTGTGCCTTAATCTGTATTGGCTAAAAAGTTCATTTGGCAGCAAAGGTACAAATCTTAATCAATTTTGAGATTCATTATATGATGGTAGAAGTCAGGAGCTCAGCTTCCATTAGCAGCATTTGCCTCTCTGTCTGCTTGTTCTCAAAAATGTAGAACAAGAGAAAATAAACATTTACCAGGTCAATCATCTGTGATCTTAACCAAACAACAGTTTGCCTGTTTACATACTGTTTGTCTCTATCCATGCTGGAATTCCCTCTAATCACATTTGCCAAAGAAATGTGGTGACTTAAAAAGTCACCATAAGTCATTTGTTTCGATTATAAACGCTACAGATAAGGATTACTTTCAAAACCTAGGACATCTTGAAACAAATCTTCAGTGTGTGATTTTTCTTTTTGTATGCGTTTTTTGTCATCCTAAAGGTGTCATCGTCTATATTGTTAAAATAAAATAAAATAAAATGAAAACTTCAAAATGCCTGCTATTGATGCGAAAAACACAGAAAATGAAATTCGAGGCAAATTTTTTGACGGACGAAAATTTTGGAGGCAGTATGTAAACTTAAAGATTTTGCATATGCAGCTAATCGCTACAACTGCTTAGCATTTATAATGTAAACATCCATTATCGATATGAAATTAAACATATAAATAATAAATATATACTTTATTATCGTAATCGTATATTTATTACTTTCACCTTTAAAAATTTTCTATTCTTAGACTACATGCCTTATTTTACTAAATTGTACTTTTTCCCTGGTGGTCTAGTGGTTAGGATGCAGCGCTCTCACCGTTGCGGCCCGGGTTCGATCCCTGGTCAGGGAACCAACCCCAGCCACTCTTAGTGCCGGTCCCAAGCCCGGATAAATGGGGAGGGTTGCGCTAGGAAGGGCATCCAGGGTAAAAACATGTGCCAAATCAAACATGCGGAGGATCCACTGTGGCAACCCCTAACGGGAGAAGCCGAAAGAAAGTTTAGACTACATGCCTTATTTTATAGCCGCATGCTGACACTAGTTTCAAAACTATTTTAATTCTGTAAATGAATATTCTGTAAATGAAAAAATGGGTGTGCTGATACCAATTTTAAGAATAAGGAGATGTGCAGACCTGAAGTAACTACAGGAGAATAAAATTATCAGTCACACCATGAAGTTATGGGGAAGAGTAGTGGAAGCCAGGCTGAGAGAAGAGGTGACCTTCGGTGAGCAACAGTATGATTTCATGCCAAGGAAGAGCACTACAAACACAATATTTGCTTTGAGAATGTTGATGTTGAAGTATAGAGAAGGTCAGAAGGAGTTGAATTGTGTGTTTGTGGATTTAGAGAAAGCACACGGCAGGGTGCTGAGAGAGGAGTTGTGGTATTGTATGAGGAATTCAATTCAATTCATTTTTATTTGTATAGCGATTTTAACAATGAACATTGTCTCAAAGCAGCTTTACACAGATAATG
>JAAIIK010000152.1:38679-51333 GCA_014706435.1 Silurus glanis
GCTTCCTTTAGGTTGCTCTTTTTTAATGTTCAGTGCGAGTATACAGCACAAAACTGAGGTAACGTCTTTTTTTTTTAAATACTTACTAATCGGCTCCGATAGATTATACCTTTTCGGTTTAGACTCACTGGTATATTCTCTTTTTAGCTCCACTTTTTGTCAGCTACTTTGAAGAGAATTATAATACTTTAAGAATTTACATCCATAACCACACCATGTTGTTTTGACATTACAGGTATATTAGAAGCACTGGGCGGCTTTCGTCTCAGCTTCATGCATCACTACGTGTCTACAGTTTGATATTCACGTGGCATTTCCGGTGCTAGCTTTATATATGCGTACTGGAAACTAATTTAATTTGGGTTTTTTTGCTGAAAGCCCAACTGCCCTTTGCATTACAAAAAATAGGTGAATCTAGAAAAATTACAATTATTTTTCACAAGCAAAAGTACTGACACTGCGAAAATTTTTTGTGCTCCATTTGTTTTATTTTGAAATAATTATTTTAATGAATTGTCTTTTTTTCAGCAATATTCATTACGTAACCTCACTACATAGTCATTGGAGCATATGTATACTACCACACAATAATTTAACTACTACTAATTTAATTACTATAGTTACATATAAATTCATATTTTTATTATGTTTGTTCGGATACCCAGGGACGGTGTCCCCGCCGGATGGATTAACTTGTAACACAAATAGGAAGCGGCTAGGTCGGATAGGGCCATTTCAAGTCAGCCATTGCTGTGTGTCGTGGCTGTGTTAGTAATACGCTAAGGCAGAGAAGCGCACGTTTACTACGGTTACTCGAATTAAAAGAAGGAATTTTCAATTTCTGTCTGTAACAATCAGCTGGGCATCAACATAATAGATACAAGGTATGCGTTATACCTGTTAAGCGTGGTTAACAATGCCGGGTTTTCATTTTTTTTTTTAACTAATCTGTATATTAGCACAGCTTGATTAAATTAGTGTCATGCAAACTTTATCAAATACGATTCAATTGATAGTTGTAATAATAATTGCTTATCGTATTCTTAAGCGACGAACGGTGTTTGATGTAACTGCTAATGAATTAGATAATGAAATATAATATGCGATATAATTTTGGTTTATATGTGCTATGTTGATTTTAATGTGTATTAAATTATACATCTATTTTTGTTTTCTCTGTCGCACGTGTGACACGTATGTACTTCTCACTTGCTAATGATATTGGGCTACGAAGGATATGTAGAAGGATAATTATTGTTACTAAACTCATAGTAATACAGACTAGACGAAAAGTCATACAGTATCACGTAGTCAATAAGAGTGCAGTAATACCGCTTACTGTGAAAAAGTATTTGCTCCTTCTTGATTAATTTATTTAATTTTTTCAAATTATTCAGTTTATCGAGCAAATTTTAATGTTGCACTTTTTTCTTCTTTTTTCGGCTTCTCCCATTATGGGTCGCCACAGCGGATCATCCTTCTCCATACCCCCCTGTCCTCTACATCTGCCTCTTTCAACCCAACTACCTACATGTCTTCCCTCACCACATCCATAAACCTCCTCTTTGGGATTCCTCTATTCCTCCTTCCTGGTGGCTCCATCCTCAGCATTCTCCTACCGATATACCCCATGTTCCTCCTCTGCACATGTCCAAACCATTACCGTCCCAACCACTCGCGCCCCCCTCACCTTCTCTTCAAAACACCCTACATGCGCTGTCCCTCTAATGAAATAATTTCTAATCCTGTTAATCCTCATCACTCCCAATGAAAACATCTTCAGCTCTGCTACCTCCAGCTTCACCTCCTATCTTTTAGTCAATGCCATTATCTCTAAACCATACAACATTGCAGGTCTCACCACAGTCCTATAAACTTTCCCTTTTTCTCTTGCAGATACTCTTCTATCACAAATCACTCCTGTCACTCTTCTCCACCCACTCCACCCTGCCTGAACTCATTTATTTACTTCCCTAACACACTCTCCATTACTTTGCACTGTTGACCCCAGGTACCTGAACTCCTCCACCTTCTCCACCTCTTCTCCCTACAACCGCACCACTCCACTGCCCTCCCTCTCATCCACACACATGTACTCTGTCTTTCTCCTATTGACTTTCATTCCCCTTTTCTCAAGCGTGTCCCTCCACCTCTCTAGGCCCTTCTGAACCTGCTCCCTGCTCTCACCACAAATCACAATATCATCTGCAAACATCATAGTCCATGGAGACTCCTGTCTGACATTGTCTGTCAACCTGTCCATTACCACTGCAAACAGGAAAGGGCTCAGAGCCGATCCTTAATGCAGTCCAACCTCCACCTTGAACCAGTCTGTTGTTTCTACTGCACACTTCACTGCTGTCACACTGTCCTCATACATGTCCTTCACATTACCCATTTTTAAATAATTATATTTATTTCTAGGGGCAAAAAGCTGCCCAACTGCTTGTCCCAATGTGAAAAGAATGTTTTTTTGAGCCATTGAGAGCTGGAATTGCTGTTGTGTTTTAGATCATTGTCTAGCTGCATAACCCAAGTGTTTTTGAGCATGCGGTCATGAACTGGTGGTTAAACGTTCTCATTCAGGATTTTGTTTGACTGTTTGTATTATGTTCTTTATTATTAAAAGCTGTTAGTTTTACACCAGATGCAAAGGGATGCATGTGTTTTAAAAAGTGGCCATTTTTGCAAAAGTGGTCTCTTTTTTTTATTGTTGACTAATAAACACTGACCTGAACTGAAGGAAATGAGGTCTACAGTTCTGTAGTTGTTTAGTTTTTGTTGCTCTGGGTTATTTTATGAACTTCTGAATGAGTTGTCATTGTATACTTGTAGTAATTTTGATAGGCTGACCTTGGAAAGGTTCACCATTGTTCCAGTTTTTTACGTTTGTGGACAATGGTTTCCACAGAAGTAAGCAGGAGTCTCTAAGCCTTAGAAATGGCTTTGTAACCCTTTCCAGACTGATACATGTCAATTACATTGCTTCTCATCTGTTCTTGAATTTCTTTGCATCATGGCATTGTGTTGCTTTTTGAGATCTTTTAGCATTTTAAAAACTCAATTTTGTTTATACTCGGGTTATCTTTGTGTAATGTTAATTTGCTTGATTATCTGTATCATTTAAGTGTGGCAAATATGCAAAGAAAATCTTTTTCACAGCACTGTAATATTGGCACAGCCTTGATTCAACCAGGTGTTCTTAGTAGTCAGTATAACCCCATTTAGAATATTGCTTTTATATAAGTTTTATAAATGTAAAATTATTTACTTATTACTGTATTGCTAAATGATAATATATAAATTTTTTTTAATCTTTTATCTGGAAACGGTAAAAAATTCCTATACTTATTGTTGGCTCTCAGGTAGCTGGCTAGATAACTTGCAATGAGTTGTACAGTAACTGTACATTCTCTGTAATTAGCTTTCTTCCTTTTTTTTGTTCATCTTAATCAGACTTTAATATCTTAGAAGCCTCAAAATCTGTATTGTTGAATATTGTGTAGTTTGCCATTACCATTGTTGTTGCTAACTTTACTGTAGTAGCTAATAATTTACAACACCAATTCCAAAAACGTTGTGAATAAAATGTAAATAAAATAGAATGTAATGATTTGCAAATCTTATAATCCCATCATTTATTCTTAATAAACAAACATTTTAAATGCTTAAACTGAGGAAATGTAATGTTTTAAGTACAAACAAAATGAATCTTGAATCTGATGGCTGCAAAAAGTCTAAAAATATGGCAGTGAATTCAGAGAGTTTGTAAAGCTCAGAGTTAAGCAAATGCATCTTTTCTGATATGTATCCAAGATACATTGCCTGACCAAAAAAGTCCTGGATTTAAACCTGGATTTAACTAAGCAGAGATTATACTCTGGAGCAATAGAAAAAGGTCATACAGTGGGGGAAATAATTATTTGATCCTCTGCTGATTTTGTAAATTTAACCCCTTACAAAGAAATTAACAGTCTAGAATTTTTATGAAAGGTTTATTTTTTATTTTCTTAAAACTATTGGTAACACACCGAGGTCTCTCTGCTCAAGAATGCACATGAACAGGCCCGTCTGAATTTGCCAATGAACACCTAAATGATTCAGGGATGGCTTGGGAGAATGTAATGTGGTTTCAGGGAGATGAGATCAAAACTGAGCTCTTTGACATTAACTCAACTCACCATGTTTGGAGGCAGAGAACTGCTGAATATGACCCTAGAACACCATCCCCTCTGTCAAACATGGAGGAGGCAACATTCTGCTTTGGGGCTTTTTCTCTGCTAAGAGTACAGGAAGGCTTCACCACATGAAAATGGGTTGTGGATGGGTCTTCCAGCATGACAATGAACGAAAACATACGACCAAGGCAACAATCTGATGATCTTGTAGCCCATTCCAGCCCTGTGCAAGTCTACAATCTTGTCCCTGACTTCCTTTAACAACTCTGGTCTTGCCCACGGTCTTGCCCACCTTCCTGGTCACTCGGTCCCGCTATTTTAAGATAATCCGCAACTTGCTGTTAGTTAGGTTCCAAATGAGATCCCGCAAATTTGCCGAGCCGCGAGTTCCGAACCGCGAATTATCAGGGGTTGACTATATCTTATCTTTCTTAAAGGGACAGGACTAATTTGGGTCTGTGAGTCAGAATTCTTGCTGGTTGGTATCGGATCAAGTACTTATTTCACTCTATCAAATACATTTATAACCTTGTGTTTTTTTTGTTTAATTCTGTCTCTGTTAAACCTATAAAGATTCTAGACTGGTAATTTATTTTTAATGGGATTCCTTGGCAACCAAAGAGTATGAAATTGAACTTCATTGAGAATCTTTGGGATGTGCTGGAGAAAACTTTGCACAAATCGGTCTGACTCTTCCATCGACATAAAATCTTTGCAGGAAATGAATGCATCTTTGTCAGTCTGTGCTTGGTAACGCCCTGCATAGTGTAACACAGTGGTTCTTTTTCTGTGGCGGTTGGATTTTCAAGCCCACCTGTCTTACATCACCCCAAAAATTATAATAAAATGCTTCAAATTTAAAAATATATAATTTATTGAAATATCAAGTTTTTTTTTTTTTAAAGTAAAAAAAAAAAAAAAAAAGGGGGGGGGGGGGGGGTGTGTTTGTTCGTCCACAATGCTGTTAGAGAGACTCCAATGATCTTTTCGGCTGTTCTTACTATCCTCTGTATGGTTTTGCGGCCTGTGCAGTTCCCAAACCAGGCAGTGATTCAGCTGTTTAAGATGCTGCTAAAGATCAAGAACTGCATTTCCAGTGAGGATGGTAGCTGGGTCTTGATGTGCCTCAGAACAAGCCTCTAGAAGCACTTCATTATGATGGGTGTGACTTCTGTGGGTTACAAATGCATAGAGTTTTCCTCCGTTCAGCCCTGGTTAGGCAGAGCACCTGATCGTTGGGAGAAGGGGTGGTCTTTCTTGCGACCACATTTTTCTGCAACTCAAACCTGGGCATAGAAGTCGTTAAGCGCATCTGGGAGGGAGGAGTCACTGTTACAAGCAGGTGAAGTTGTCTTGTAGTTTGTGATTGCCTGAAAGCACTGCCACATGTGTCAGGTGTCTCCGCTGTCCTGGAAGTGGCCGTGGATTCTCTTGGCGTGTGAGCGCTTCGCCTCTCTGACGCCTTGGGACAGTTTGGCCCTTGCTGTTATTAAGGCTGTCTTGTTCCCTGTTCTGAAGGCGGAGTCTCAACTTTAGCAGTGCATGCACCTTTGTGGTCCTCCACAGCTTCTGGTTGGAGCGTGTAGTGATGATCTTGGAGTTGATCACTTCAACGTGTTTGCCACTGTAGCTGGTCATTGATCTGTACCAAGTTGATGCAGTTGGTTGCAGCCTCCCTAAACATGTCCCAGTTAGTACAGTCCTGAAGAGCAGAGGTGGCTCCTGCTGGCCAGGTTTTTCACCTGTTTCAGAACCGGTTTGGAACATCTGACGAGTGGTCTGTATTTTGGAAATAACATAACAGGGATGTGGTTCGAGTATCCATGGTGGGGGTGGGGCTCTGCGCAGTACACACTAAGGATGTTTGTGCAAACAAGATCCAGTGTGTTTGTCCCTCTTGTTGCAAAGTCCACATGCTGATGGACTATAGGAAGCACTGATTCTGAGATTTGCACGGTTGAAATCTCCTGCGATAATAAACAGTCCGAGTGAGCATTCTGCAGGTCGCTAATAGCTCTGGAGTTCACACAGTGTCTCCTTAGCATTAGCCAAAAAACCCGGTTTATTTAGAAAAATAAGGGTAAAACATGCCATAAAGCACTTTTAGTCCAATAAAACAATAACAATATAATATGGATGACTATTCCTTTGTTTACGTCACAGTACTTTGGGGGGAAATATTGTTTGTATTCTTTTTACCGAATAAATTTTACTCAAAACATAAAAAGAAGCATGGTTTTATAGCCTATAGCACTACGATAGGGCTGTAACGATCCCTTAAGTAACTTGAGTAATTAGATTACAAAATTAATCTATAGGCAAATTATTTTTATAATCTATAAAAACCCTCTATAGTGCCAGAAAGCTTCACACACGCCGATCCCTGGAGAGAGCTCTAACAATCAAGCTTTGGAGGAGACTGAACAAGACAGAGGATCATCACCTTCAAACTTCAGGCCAACAACATGGTTACCGGTGGATGCACCAGAAATATCGGTTGTTTACGAGGAAAAAAAAAGTCAGAATTGCGAGGGAAAGAAAGTCAGACTCATACTCATTTCAATTTCACACACAGCCATGTCTTCAGCACCACCTACCGTATTTTTCGGACTATAAGCCGCTACTTTTTTCCCACGTTTTGAACCCCGCGGCTTAAACAACGAAGCGGCTAATTTATGAATTTTTCCTGGGTTTTTCCCGGTTTCACAAACTTCAAGCCAAAAAACTGAACCCCATAACATAAGACCAATTACATTTCCGAACGGAAACGAAAAAACACACCTCACCTGTGTTCTGAGCTGCACGGCTTCGGGAGAAAAGCTTCCACCGGGTGATTTTTAAACGCACGACGATGCCAAAAGATAAACTCCCGAGAAAAATAGTTGTGAAAGGAAGGAGGAAGACAGTGAACAATGACTTTCTTGGTAGGCTACTGTTTAGATACAAGCCGCTGTAGCGCGTTGAGTCTGGGTTAAGGGAGAGCTCGCTAACTCCAGTTGCAACAGAAATCATATAAGCACAGACAGGTTTCCAAAACTTGTGCTTTTGTATTTTTTTTGGCAACAGCATTACGGTTTAGTCAAAGAAACTTAGAAATGAGCATCAGAAAATAATAAGGACATAATCCTCGTCTTGAACACACGCAGTAATACCGGAAAAATGCAGTGGCATTCTATTCCCAAAATACCGCTATGCTCCTAAAGGAAGCGCAACATATTTCACCCGTTACACCGTGTGTAACGTGTCTTTCGCCTGTGTAAAGTACATTAGTGTAGACACCTGCGGCTTATAGACAGGTGCGGCTTATTTATGTTAAAAATAAAAATATTTGTGAAATTCAGTGGGTGCGGCTTATATATGGGTGCGCTTTATAGTCCGGAAATCACGGTATTTCATTATAATTATATAACTGTTTACATTGTGTTTTTGCACATCTACTTGACTGCTGCTGTTTTGCAAAAGTACACTCTTCTATACAGTTTCTTTTGCACATTGTACTGTATAACAGCCCCAGTAGTAAACCTACTGTGTGTTTTGTGTATCTGTCTATATCTGTGTAACTGTCTCTTGTTTTGCACCAGGTTGCAAACGATGCACTTTATGTGGCAAGGACAACTTACTTTAGTCCTTATCTCGGTGTCCTATATGTAGCACTCTGTTGTGTGATGTAGCTCTATGTTGTTTTATGTAGCACCAGGGTCCTGGAAAAACGTTGCCTCATTTCATTGTGTACTGCATCAGTTACGGTGGTGTTTGCCCCCTTCCTGATGTCTTTTTTTTTTTTTTTGCATGTTTGTCTTACACTAATGTTTCAGATCATCAAACTAATTTAAATGTTAGTAAAAGATAACACAAGTGAACACAACATGCAGTTTTTAAATGAAGGTTTTTATTATTGAGGGAAAACAATCCAAAACTACATGGCCCTGTGTGAAAGTGTTTATCACACCGGAGTTCAATTTCTCTAGCCACACCCAGGCCTGATTACTGCTACACCTGTTCACGATCAAGAAATCTCTTAAATAGGACCTGCCTGACAAAGTGAATTAGACCAAAAGATCCTCAAAAGCTAGACATTATGCCGAGATCCAAAGGACCCAAAGATAAAAACGTCCTCCACTACCTCCTCTATGCGGCAACATCTAATTTGCCTTATAGAATTTTTGTAAATAAATGACTTGCTACTCGAGGGATCGTTACAGCCCTAATAGAAACTCACGACACATGGATCTCAATCCATAACTTTTCTGATATCATATATTTATATATAAACTTAAAAAACTTTCAATGCAGGAAATGTTTATTCAAGTTCCTTCAGTGTCTATAACTTAGTTGTTTGAGCAATATCAATTCTAGATGATGGATAGTAAAGCCCAAAGTGTCTTCTTTCCAAAGAACGATGTACCATCTTTGTAAATCTTGCTTTAAATCCATGCACAGAAAGCCATGTTATAAAACTTTCCTCTATGCAGTTCTAACTAACAAATGCACACCATGTAGTATTAGCTTTATCGTGGCATATTGGTGAAGTGATAAAAAGGCTGTTATAAATTAATTGTCTTTCCCATGTGAAAGAAGGATAAACAGATTGCTGGATGGGAGTAAAACATACACAATTTTTAGTGCAAAATATAATATTCATTGTCATTATTAAATAAATAATAAAAATATTATTTTTTAAGCTGTTTATATAGTTTATTTTTTTATTATTATTATTATTTTCAACATTGAATATCTTAAGTATTAATGTGCAAACTATGAAAGAACATGTATGGAATTTTGTACTAAACTAAAAAGTGTTAAACAAACCAAAATGTTTTATATTTTGCATTAAGTAATCAAAGAAGCTGCATATAGCTTTGATGACAGCTTGACACACTCATAGCACTCGACCATTCCAGGTGACTATCGCACTACAATGATCGAGTGCTATGAGTGCTATGACACACTCATAGCACTCGATCATTGTAGTGCGATAGTCACCTGGAATGGTTTTCAGTCATAATTATTTTTTTTTTTTAACCCTTATAGAAGATAACAAGCATAATCCTAGATTTTTATTTAGTACTGTGGCAAAATTAACTAGGAATAAAAGCACCACATTAACATGCATTCCATCAATAGGCAGTATTGATTTCACAAAATTATTCAATGAAGAAATTAAGATTATCAGGCAGAAATATCCTAACTATTAATTTTATTCCAAACTAATTTATAAATAATCCTTTATAAGTCATTCTGTAGCAATATAATATAACTTATCATCAATTAAAGTTTTGCTCCCATTCAAGAGAGAATTTATTTATTTCCATGTCAAAATCATCAACTTTTTCAGTTTAGGCTGAAAACGCATTTGTTTAGTTAAGCCTTTTGTCGGTAGGTTTTTATTCCAGGTCTGCTAAAGGGATCATGGTAATAGTGTTTCAGTGAGCTGGGATATTTTGATGCTGTCATCCCCCCACTCACACGTTCACTCGTTTTGTTGACTGTGGTGTGGCGGACCTTCTCTTATCTCAGAAATCCCTCATGTCTTTGTTACCTTTTGGCTCTCTTTTAGTTATGCTGCCATAACTAGTCTTGCTGGAGTCCCGACCTGCACCCTGATTACACTGAACAGTGTTTTTAAACATTTATGGAATAATGAGAAACATTATTGTGCTCTGTTTTTGTGCCATTAAGTTGATTGAAAAAGAAATGTGCATGAAAAAAAAAACACGCAGTTGTTTGTACTGCACAGTTCTGTCGGCAGGCATGCAGCTCACCTCCGGAAGTGCGCTGTGCACAAGCTGTCACTGGAGTGTGTGTTAACCCATATGTGGAGACAATCAAGGGGCTGGAGAAAAGTCCTTGAAATGTATTGAAAGAATCTCGGCTAAAGCAATCTGCTTTGGCTGTGATGGAAACCAAAAAGCAGAGGGATGTTATTGTTATCAGCGAAATCCCAGAAAATATTAAGGTAGTAGTGACCAGAGTTTCCTGTCCCTTTCTTCTTTTCTGATCTGCCTGATTCATCCCGACGTCCTGTGGATACCGTGCTCTTCAATTGGAGACCACTTTGTGCAGCTGGTAATGGTTCAACATCAACAGCCCTAATATCCATGAAGTTACTGAGCAAATGAAGAACTTTAAGGATGGTTTTGAAATGAAATTAATATCAATAATCTACTACAATGGCTCATGTTATGGTCGATGAGGACTGATTCCATTCTGAGTCTGGTTCCTTTCAAGGATTTTTCCTCATGTTATATAAGGGAGCTTTTCCTTGCCACAATCACCACTGGCTTGCTCATTAGGGAGAAACTTAAAATTAAAGGGAATTTTTTTTTTTATATCCTCTTTATCTATCTAAAGCTGCTTTGAGACAATGTCCATTGTTAAAAGCATTTTTCAAAATTTCTTTGATTTTTGTGGTGAAATTTCATTGGGATTTTTTTTTTTTATTTCTATTGAGCATTGTTGAATCATTTTATCAAATCACAAAATGTAAATGAGTTTAGATTTTCAACCTGAATATTTCATTCATCAAGATCCAATGTGTGATTTTTGTTTCTGTATATAATGTAAATAGTTTTTGACTTTTCTTTGTAATTTGAGCATTCTGAATGTGCGCTGTGATGCTAAATGTTTCTGCGCATCTTTTAATATATATGACACTTTAGGAGTAAAAGTAATTTGAAATGGAAGGTTTTTTGCTATAATAACAGAGGTAGGATTTTCTTCTGGATTAGCAGTTCCTTTAACAAATCATTTTACGAATGCCTTATGAAACACACCTATTGCCTCCTGACAGCAACACAAATAAAAAGCTTGTTGTGTTATACAGGTAGTTTACAATTAGCTTAAGAGTTTAGTTAATTGAAGGCACACATTGAGGTCCTTCACAGAGATTTGTAATAAGAAATCACTCGGAATGTGTCTGTTTCAACAGAGTAGGTAAAACTTGACTGACTTTTAAAAGTACATTGTTTTTAAAATTAGTACCTGACTTTAAAAAAAACTTAATATCGTGCTCAATTTGGTTTTAAGTTTTGTTTGTTTGTTTTCCCTGCTCTGTCTTTTTCAGGATTAACCCGATCTGGATATGTCCTTCATATTTGATTGGATTTATAGTGGTTTCAGTAGTGTACTGCAATTTCTTGGTAAGACTCTCTTTTTCTACTTTCTAGGTTTATTCTAACTGTTGCATTCTTTAACAGTTTAAGCAAAGCTCATTTAAGAGCTTTTGTTCTTGTTTTATGAATGTGCCAGTGGAAATCACTAAATGCAGATTATACACAATCTACCTTTATTTCATAGTTCTGCCAGGGGACCATTAAAAAAAATTCTGTTGTTTCAGCTATCATTGACGTGTAATAATTCTAGCCTGAAATTGGTGCAGACCTGTGCCATATTTAATAAATAACACTTCATTATTTAACAGGAAAATGTAATTTTATTGTATTTTCTTTAGCTAAAAAAGGCAATCCATTGTATGTATTGTTTACAGGGATGGCGGTGTATATATAATAGCTTGACTTTGGCAGTACATATAAATGCCAAAATGTACATGGAGATGTTATGTACACATACTCTTTCTGAAAAAATGTTCTTTTTGTTTTAGGACTGTACAAAAAATCAGGTAAACTGGTATTTCTTGGTTTGGACAATGCTGGCAAGACCACACTACTGCATATGCTTAAAGATGATCGTCTGGGGCAACATGTGCCCACCTTACACCCAAGTGAGTTCTAATTTGTAAATTACAATCTGTAACTCAGTTGGGTTTTCAGTTTATGTTTACATCTAAAGTTTAATATATTTAAGGGAAATCTCTTTAAAGGAAAGTAAATTAAAGCAAATAGCGTATTTTTGTCAGTTTTTATTATAAATATTCTTATGTGCCTTACCTGACAAATATGGTGCCGTATCTAGACTTGTGAATCTAGATCTTTAGTTCCTTACCCAAATTCTCTATTGAGTTTATGTCTGGTGATTGATTTAGCAATTAACAACCAAATTCAGAGTCTTCTTGCAGTATGTTTGGATCATTGTACCACTGGAAGGTCAACAAGTTCTTTTAAGATTCTTATCCTCATCATCCTAGAGGATGGCAACAGAATTTTCTGATCATCATATACACTGATCTTATGCCAGTACAATTGAAAGAGAAACAGACCCATATCATGATGCTTCTACCTTAATATTTCACTGTTGGTATTTTTAGGTCACGTGCAGAGCTGTTTTTCCTGCAAAACATGGCCTGAGGTATTTGTTACAGGGGGTGCATGGCTGAGCATTTGTTTGTAAAATGGAGGGCAGAGCCAGAGAGAGTGGTCAGGATCACACAGCTCTACGTGATTTGTATTAACAAGTGTGTGCTATATTGCAGTAATTGGTGAGAGGGCATGAGGGCAGAGCAACAAAAGAGAGACAAGTGGAGCTGTGTATTTGTGTGTGTGTGTGTGTGTGTGTGTGTGTGTGTGTGTGTGTGTGTGTG
>JAAIIK010000152.1:96422-129837 GCA_014706435.1 Silurus glanis
AAAGAAAGAAAGAAAGAAAGAAAGAAAGAAAGAAAGAAAGAAAGAAAATTACGGATAAAAAATAAGGCAGAATTTGTTGTGGTATAGACTGGTAATTGGCAGTGTGGCAGTGAAGAGTTCTGGAGTGAATTAGATGAAGTGATAGATGGTGTACCTAGGAATGAACAATTGGTGATTGGGGCAGACTTTAATGGGCATGTAGGTGAAAGTAAGGAGGAGGTGATGGGTAGGTATGGCTTTAATTAGAGGAATGTGGAAGGGCAGATGGTGGTAGATTTTGCTAAAAGGATGGAAATGGCAGTGGTGAACACTTATTTTAAGAAGAAGGAAGAGCATAGGGTGACTTATAAGAGTGGAGGAAGGTGCACACAGGTGGACTTTGTTCTATGCAGGAGAACATTGTCAGTCTCCAATCAACCTGAAGGAGATTGGAGACTGTAAGGTGTTGGCGGGGGACAGTGTAGCTAGACAGCATCGGATGGTGGTCTGTAGAATGGTTTTGGAGGTGACGAAGAAGAGGAGAAGAGTGAGGACTGATAGAAAAATTAGATGGTGAAACCTGAACCAGGAAGACTGTAGTGTGAGGTTCAGGGAAGAGGTCAGACAGGGGCTCTGTGGTGGTGAAGAGGTGCTGGATGATTGGGAAACTACTGCAGGAGTGATAAGGGAGACAGCTAGAAAGGTACTTGGTGTGACATTTGGAAATAGAAAGGAAGGCAAAGAGACGCGGCAGCAGGTAAAGAGGGATGTGGCGAAAGCCAAGGAAAAGGCATATGAGGAGCTGTATAAGAAGTTGGACACTAAGGAAGGAGCAAAAGATTTATACCGATTGGCCAGGCAGAGGGACCGAGCTGGGAAGGATGTTCTGCAAGTTAGAGCAATAAAGGATGGAGATGGAAATGTGTTGACTAGTGAGGAGAGTGTGTTGAGAAGATGGAGGAAATATTTTGAGCAGCTGATGAACGAGGAAAATGAGAGAGAGAGAAGGTTGGATGATGTAGAGATGGTGAAGCAGGAAGTGGATAGGATTAGTAAGGAGGAAGTGAGACCATCTATTAGGAGGATGTAGAGTGGAAAGTCGGTAGGCCCAGATGACATACCGGTAGAAGCATGGAGATGTTTAGGAGAGATGGCAGTGGAGTTTTTAACCAGATTGTTTAACAAGATTTTGGAAGGTGAGAGGATGCCTGAGGAATGGAGGAGGAGTGTGCTGGTACCGGTTTTTAAGAATAAGGGAGATGTGCAGACCTGCAGTAACTACAGGGAAATTAAGTTGATCAGTCACACCATGAAGTTAAGGAAAAGAGTTGTGGAAGCCAGGCTGAGAGACGAGGTGACCATCTGTGAGAAACAGTATGGTTTCATGCCGAGGAAGAGCACCACAGAAGCCTTATTTGCGTTGAGAATGTTGATGGAGAAGTGTAGAGAAGGTCAGAAGCATTGTGTGTTTGTGGATTAAGAGAAAGCGTACGACAGGGTGGCAAGAGAGGAGTTGTGGTATTGTATGAGGAAGTCAGGTGTGTCAGAGAAGCATGTGAGGGTGGTGCAGGACATGCATGAGGACAGTGTGACAGCAGTTAAGCGTGCAGTAGGAACAACAGACTGGTTCAAGGTGGAGGTTGGACTGCATCAAGGATCGGCTCTGAGCCCTTTCCTGTTTGCAGTGGTGATGACAGGTTGACGGACGAGGTCAGACAGGAGTCTCTGTGGACTATGATGTTTACGGATGATATTGTGATTTGTGGGGAGAGTAGGGAGCAGGTTGAGAAGAGCCTGGAGAGGTGGAGGTATGCGCTGGAGAGAAGGGGAATGAAAGTCAGTAGTAGTAAGACAGAGTACATGTGTGTAAATGAGAGGGAGGGCAGTGGAGTGGTGCGGTTGCAGGGAGAAGAGGTGGAGAAGGTGGAGGAGTTTAGGTACCTGGGGTCAACAGAGCAAATTAATGGAGAGTGTGTTAGAGAAGTGAGGAAGAGAGTGCAGGCAGGGTGGAGTGGGTGGAGAAGAGTGGCAGGAGTGATTTGTGATAGAAGGGTATCTGCAAGAGTGAAAGGGAAAGGACTGGGAAAGGACTTTATAGGACTGTGGTGAGACCTGCAATGTTGTATGGTTTAGAGACAGAGGCATTGAGTAAACGACAGGAGGTGGAGCTGGAGGTAGCAGAGTTGAAGATGTTAAGGTTTTCGTCGGGAGTGACGAGGATGGACAGGATTAGAAATGAGTTTATTAGAGGGTCAGTGCATGTAGTTTTGGAGACAAGGTGAGACTGAGATGGTTTGGACATTTGCAGAGGAGGGACATGGGGTATATCGGTAGGAGAATGCTGAGAATGGAGCTACCGGGAAAGAGGAAAAGAGGAGGCCAAGGAGGTTTATAGATGTGGTGAAGGAAGACATGCAGGTAGTTGGTGTGACAGAGGCAGATGTAGAGGACAGGGGGTTGTGGAGACGGATGATCCCCTGTGGCGACCCTTAATGGGAGAAGCCGATAGAAGAAGAAGAAAAGAAGGCACATATTAGTCATGACAGTAAGTGTAGATATTAGCAATTTACAAACCATGACAGGCACAAGTTTCCAGAAAGAAAAAAAAAACTTTGTAAGAATGGTAAGAAAAAGATATTTAGAGAAAATATTTTTTTTTAAGTAATGCGTCTTATCTCTCATTTCTTGCATTTTGGTGTCAATTCTACTTCTATACAGTTCTCCAAAAAGACACAGGTGAAAATACAGAAGTCTGTTGTAGCAAAGCAACATGCACTGTTGAAAAGAAATATTAAAATAAAATAACCGACACAAAACCATATTTGTTGGTGCACAGGAAATAGCCCATACTACCAATTTGGTAATAATGGCTACTGATTCCTGTTCTCCACAGAATTTATTTCAGTGTGTAATATTGCTAAAACAGCTGAGTGACTTCTAACAGAGTGCATCCATTCATGGTGAAAGATGCTAAATTGTGTTGTGTTTTTGATCCCAGTTCAGGCACTGCAGGAGAAGCTATGAGTATAAATGTTTCAGAAATGTTTAACTTTCAGCAGGCAGAATCAGTCCACTTCTGTAAGACCACAGGGTCTCCGGAACTCCTGACCTCTCTCATGAATCCACTTGTTTGACACTGTTGAGCAGAAAAGAATAAAATGTTGCTGTTAAAATGTAGTGTTAACAAAATAAAGTTGTTTGTGTCGTGACCATTATCATAAAATAAAACAGAAAAATGTTTTATGAAATAGAAACAGCCTGATAAATGCTAAAAATATGCTGAAGATAAAACTGGTACCTTAAAATAATACTATTCATTTAGGTGACAATGTAACCTATGTGTACACTTTTTTTTTCAGTAGTGCAGATTTTGCTGGCTGAAAGAATATGTTGTGGGGCATCTCCCCACAGAAGTGTTTTTAAGATAAAAAAAACAAACAAAAAAAACACTACTGTCTTATGATAATCTTAACTTTTCATTCACATTCATCGTAAGTACCGTAATTTCCGGACTATAAAGCGCACCCATATATAAGCCGCACTCACTGAATTTGACAAAGATTTTTATTTTAAACATAAATAAGCCGCACCTGTCTATAAGCCGCAGGTGTCTACATTGAAACTAATGAACTGTACACAGGCTTTAACGAAAGACAGTGTCTGTTACACGGTGTAACGGGTGTCTAATGTTATGGGGTTCAGTTTTTTGGCTTGAAGTTTGTGAAACCGGGAAAAACCCAGGAAAAATTCATAACTAAGCCGCTTCGTTGTTTAAGCCGCGGGGTTCAAAACGTGGGAAAAAAGTAGCGGCTTATAGTCCGAAAAATACGGTAATTTCCAAAACTAGTTAAGCACCAATAATGTTTTAATTCCATATAGCTTATTGCCCTTAATTTAATAGCTAAAAAAAACCCTAATTTATACAGTCAGGTACATAAATATCTGTTTTATCTCCTCGGATCATGGAAGACTCTTTGTGAACTATACATCTTTTTGTGGATTACATCAATTTACACCAGTGTTTACAGTCCACATACAGATTTATCAAATGGTTTAATCATGTTGAACATTTGTAAGTTCATTCATTACGCTATGCTAAATGTATACTCCAATGACCAGTAGCTAGAAACCCACACAGGGTTCTTGCTCCATTCCATGGAGAGTGTGTTAGAGAAGTGAGGAAGAGAGTGCAGGCAGGGTGGAGTGGGTGGAGAAGAGTGACAGGAGTGATTTGTGATAGTAGGGTATCTACAAGAATGAAAGGGAAAGTTTATAGGACTGTGGTGAGACCTGCAATGTTGTATGGATTAGAGACAGTGGCATTGAGTAAAAGGCAGGAGGTGGAGCTGGAGGTAGCAGAGCTGAAGATGTTATGGTTTTTGTTGGGAGTTATATTGGTAGAAGAATGCTGAGCATGGAGTCACCAGGACGGAGGAAAAGAGGAAGGCCAAGGAGGAGGTTCATGGATGTGGTGAGGGAAGACATGCAGGTAGTTGGTGTGAAAGAGGCAGATGTAGAGGACAGGGTGGTATGGAAATGGATGATCCGCTGTGGCAACCCCTAATGGGAGCAGCCGAAAGAAGAAGAAGAAGAAGTGCTTTTGTTTTGGTCTGTCTCAAATGCATTTTTTGTTCATTCATGTCATGTTCACCCTTCCTGTCATTGGTGTTTACATGTTTTACTTCAGAGCCTGTTACCTGTTTCTTTGTTAATTATTGTATGTATATATTGTGTGTATATATATATATACACACACACACACACACACACACACACCTCTTTATTTTCAACTCCTATATAACTCATCTAGTTTGTAGCAAGAACTGAACCATTTCCTTTCTTGCTTCTGTTTTACAATTATGTTTTTCTCGTTCATTGTTTCCCACGTATTGTTGCTTGCAAGGTTGTTTTTTTCCCTCATATTGTTAATGCCCCACCTTAGCCCAGATTACGTTGACAATTCTGCCTAATGATTTAGATCAGAGGTCGCCAACTGGCGGACTCTGGTCCAAATCCGGACCGCAAGTTGAGTCCAGCCGGACCGCAAAGCCTTTTCACATAATGGAATAAATATATGCCAAACGCTATTTTCGAATAAAATCAAATGCCGAAGATGAAACTTTCAGCGAGTGAAAAACAATTGCATTCTCAAAAATAAGGAAAGTCAATGCTGAAAACAGAGTTTTTCGAGAGCCTTTCATCTTTAAGTTTAGCCTAACGGACGATTTTATTTAATTTTCATTTGAGGTTATTTACATTTTTCTGGACTTAAAGGAACTTTTAAATTTTTCCAACACTGGCACTTTATTTTTGCATGTTTGTGTTTCTGAATGATATTGCTGATATTTTACCAATGCAACTTGAAGCATAGAAGAGAGCAATGTTAAACATTAGATACATTTAGTTAGGTAGAGACAATACGTGTGAAGTTAAAATGCGATATGAGATTTCCGTTGTTTTTAACCAGTGTGGCATTACTTATGATCTGTAATTTATTTTTCCTTTTATTTATTCATTTATAATGTCGCAAATAAAAATGTTTTCTACACTCATTTCTTTAGTCTGGCAATAAGCATCAATGCATGTTTTTAGGTATATAATTGCCCGAACCTCAGCTGGCAAGGAGTGTTCATTTACTGTACCTCAAGCAATTTTAATTGAAGACCCCTGATTTAGATTATCTGCCTGTTTATTTCCTAATAAACACCTTCCGTACACTCTAACTGCACTTGCATCTTCTCTCGCTATTGCATGCTTTTAGCACTTACCCATTACAATGACATTATAAAATTGATGCAGCAGGTAGCACAGGACAATCTTCCCCAGCACTGGCAAGTTTAATTTGAGAGTCTTCTAGAGCTCAAACATGAGGAGAGTCACTCAAATTCATGCTTTCAAACCTCTCTGGTCCAGCTCATACAGTGGGGAGCTATGTCCTCCCCACTGTTTTATAAGGAAAACAGAGCCAAGTCCCATGTGTAGCTCCAGCCCAAGCAGATGGGGCTGTCTACTATTTGACGCGCCATGTCAAGGTCCAGCCTGAGGCCAACAGTACAGCCTTTTAACGCCATGCCTCATGCCAATCTTCAGACCGAGGCAGACTGGGCAGGGCTTCAGCCTGAGGTCGACAGGGTGGCCTCCCAAGCCACCTCCCAGCCCGAGGCCGATGGGGAGGGGCTTACATGCCATTCTCCATGCTATGCTCCAGCTTGAGGCTAACAGGGTGACCATCCCCACCTTGATGCATGCTAGCTCCATGCACAATGTTAACAGTGTGTCTCCTTTTGCCAAGTTCAAGCCAGGGGCCAACAAGGAGACCCCTCTAACCATGCTCAAGCCTCCAGCCATGCTCAAGCCAGTGTCCACAAGGGGGCCCCCTCCAGCCATGCTCAAGCCAAGAGGCTAAGGAGGCCCCTCAGGCAAGATTATCCCAGAGGTAGCCTCACATGATCACCTGAGTACATCTGAGTACAAGGCGGCCCCAGATATATATATATAGTGGCAGAGTTGAAGATGCCGAGAGTTATTTGGGGAGTAACGAGGATAGACAGGATTAGAAACAAGTTTATTAGAGGGACAGCGCATGTAGGATGTTTTGGGGTATATCGGTAAGAGAATGCTGAGGAATGAGGAAAAGAGGAAGGCCTAGGAGGAGGTTTATGGATGTGGTGAGGGAAGACATGCAGGTAGTTGGTTTGAAAGAGGCAGATGTAGAGGACAGAGTAGTATGAAGACGGATGATCCGCTGTGGTGACCCTAATCTGAGCAGCCGAAAGAAGAAGAAGAATTTTTAAAACAGTTGAATAAAATAAAAAGTTATGCAACTGTAAGTACAGTTGGGAAATCTCTTGAATTTGAATGATTTAAAATTAGAGTTGTAACAATCTGACAATTCAAACTGCATATATCAGATTGCATATATCAGAACAGTGGTGAAATGCATACACCATACAAATGGAGTCTGCTAGGACAACATGTACAATGTATGTATGACAAGTTTTAATAAGGCCATTACAACCTGATGTGAAAAAAACCCTTTATTTTCAACTGAAATAAACTATAAATAATTTACTGAAAATCTGATTTTTATAATTGTAATGTAGAAGCCACACTTACCCCATTTACTACCGACTAAAACTGGACAGGCTGCATGTCTTGTTCGGTAATCTCCCTCTCCACTCCTAAAGAGATTGTACCAGAACACTGAGGTACCCTAGAAGCACAGGAATGATAAAACATTCTAAATGTTTTAGCACTACTGACATATAATATTCAGACTTAAAATATACGGCCAAAAGTTATCCAATCATAACACGTGGGCCTTTGCCCAACAGTTGCCACAATATTGGAAACACATATCTGTCTCTGAATGCTTGTTCCAGCATGACAACAACTCTGTGAACATGAGGTGAGTAAAGATATGGTTATGAAATAGTTAGTTTGAAAAAACTGAAATGGACTGCACAGAAAACAAAGTAGTCTAAAACCTACTGGTAAACATTCTTAGAAAATTTTAGGCTTTTATAGCAGCTAAAGTGGGACCAACTCTGTAGTAATCTCTATTGTTATTAATGTTCAACGGTAAATAAATAAATAATAAAATTAACACATTTGATTTAAATTGACCAGTCTAACCACTTACCGCTAGAGGAAGAATTTAATAATTTAATTGCTTGAGGTATAAAAGATCATTTTGACCTGTTTTTCGGGCATCTAGGAACACAATATCATTTGGCCAGATGGTAACAAAAAGTTAGAAGATAAAGAATGCCTCTTATCATTCACAATGATGTTAGCCTTACTCAACACATTTTCTTTATAGCAGAGAAAAGGTGATCAGGAATATGTCTGTTCTCAGTCCTGTTTACATCACTGACTCCCTCTGTCTCATCCATGTTAGTCATACTTCCTGTTGCCTTCTGCCTTGCTCATTGTTAGCTTCGTAAGCTAGCCTATGTCTGTGGTGAGTGATAGCCAGGAAATGGTACACCAGTGCTAGATTGAAAAGTGCAGTGACAGGAAAAAGGTTGATGGGCTGAAAATGGGGCACAATGAGAAGAAAATATATGTAACTATATATAGATATATTATATAATAAAAACTAAAGTAATGGGCCCGGTTTGAAAATGTAAGAAGTAGAAATTACAGATATTTGTGTAAAAAGTGAAAAAAGTGAAAGTGAAAAAATAAATAGTAAAGTAACTTTCTGATACTAGAAAGTACAGTAACAAAGTATTTGTACTTTATTACTTAAAACCTCTGTACATACTTTCTATGCTTTGTAACATTTGTAAGTTTGCTATTGCTACAACCTTCTCCAGTGACTCCTCTGAGCTTTGGAATCATTTTCATACCAGCAAATAGCATAAAATGTCAATGTTTTCAATAAAGCCCCATAAAACATCAAAAGCATTCTGCTATGGAAAATAATAGAAAGTAATTTATATAATAAATAGATTCTTTGCTGAAGCTTCTTGCTTACATAATCAGTCCATGCATCACACGTTACGTTTATGGTCCAGCATTATACCACGGTATATATAGCACATAGCACATGTTAATGTAAGAGTAAAATTTTGCTCTCTCTCTCAAATCAATAACCATCTTTTTAGTTTTTGGAGATATTTAAGAGGAAATTTTAATTTTCCCACCAATTTAAAAAGAAATCCAAAACTGGCACATGTTCTTCCTCCCAATCATGTAAAACATTTACTAAAGCAGTATCTGAGCCTACTGGCCCTGAACACCTCCCTCTGCAACTGGATCCTGGACTTCCTGACTGGGAGACCTCAGTCAGTCCAGAAGCAGCATCTCCAGCACCAGCACACTGTGCACTGGGGCTTGATTTGTTATTAACATTTGGATAAAAAATTTACATTTTGTCATAATTCCACAGTCGGAAGCTATTTCAGATCATTACCTCATCTCTTTTAAAATCTGCCTCAGTCATTGCATTAGTATCTTGCCACGTTACCGTGTTAAGCGTACATTTACAGCATTTACAGCACGTCAGCTACAGCAGCGAGTTTTATCAATAATCTTCCGGAAATGTCGATATAAATTAGATCTCCGTCTGACCCTGCAGAGCTCAACTGGGCCACTGAATACCTAAAATCAACATTCTGTTACACTCTAGATGATGTAGCTCCCCTTAAAACCAAAATGATCAGGGAGAAAAAATTAGCACAGAGGTATAATGATCATATGCGCACCTTAAAACAGACCACTTGGAAATTAGAAATTAGAAAACCAAATTGACAGTATTTCAAATAGCATGAAAGGAGAGCCTCCTGAGTTATAGAAAATATCTTAGTGCTGCTAGATCAGCATATTTCTCCACCCTCATAGAAAATAACAAGCATAATCCTAGATTTTTATTCGGCACTATAGCAAAATTAACAGGAAATAAAATCACTGCACTCACATGCACACCATCAATAGGTAGTAATGATTTCATTAACTTTTTTAATAATAAATTTGAACACATCAGGCAAAAAATAAAGACGATTAATACAAATCCAAACTATTTTATAAATAACCCTGTATACAGCAGTGTAATTATAACAGACAATCAATTAAAAAGTTTTACTCCTATTCAAGAGAATGACAATTTCATTTATTTCCTCATCAAAATCATCAACCTGCATTCTCAATCCCTTGCCTACAAGTTTCTTCAAACAGATAATTCCAGAGGTAAGTAAACCTGGTTAAAATTGATAAAATCTTCCATTAGCAATAGTTATGTACCTAAATCCTTCAAACTGGCAGTTATCAACCCCCTTATTAAGAAACCTGACCTTGACCCTTGTCAGCTGTCCAACTATAAGCCAATACCAATATGATCAGGGAGAAAAAATTAGCACAGAGGTATAATGATCATATGGGGAGCCTTTATCAAAGATTTATCTCAAAATTTTATGAAAAGGTTGTAGCACATAAGTTATACTCACATCTACTTAGTAATAGCATTTTTTAAATGTAACAGTCAGGATTTAGGCCTAATCATAGCACAGAGACGGCGCTAGTTAAGGTGGTAAATGACCTATTATTGGCCTCTGATCAGGGTTTTGTCTCTTTACTTGTTTTGCTTGACCTTAGTGCAGCTTTTGACACTATTGATCATACTATGCTGCTTGCTAGACTTGAGAACGTTGTTGGAATAATGGGAACAGCTCTATCCTGGCTTAGGTCTTATTTGACTGATCGCTATCAGTTTGTTGAGGTAAAGTTTGGTGTTCCGCAAGGATCAGTCTTAGGCCACTGCTTTTCATGAACTAGTTTTTCTGCATCCTGTAACGACATCATATTTCTTATTTTAGCAATATTTTTAAGGTGAAAGAAGGCGATCCTGGTAATATTATTCACATCTTATCTGAGTTGAGCAGAAGGAAGTTATCAAGCATCCACTGCCTAATGTCCTTTACACACTCCTCAACATTGTTAAGCTGATCTGTCTCATCTGGCTTTTTAAATATATATATATATATATATATATATATATATATATATATATATATTTTCTCGGATTCGGAATTCGGAGTCGACTGAAAATCTACCTGGTCTAAGGATGGCGTTGTTAAATGCCAGATCAGTGGTAAATAAGACTGCTATTATTAATGACTTCTTCTCCTCGCGGGATCTTGATTTTTTATTTATTACGGAAAGCTGGCTTACAAATGGGGACTTAAGTCCGTTTTCTGATCTTTTGCCACATAACTGTTTGTTTTTTAATTCACCACGTACAACAGGCCGTGGTGGAGGACTGATCTCTATTTTTAAAGACAGATTTTCTTGCAGCCAAACTATGTTTCATGCTTATCAGAGTTTTGAACTGCAGTTGTTTACATTTGATCAGAATGGTCCACTAATGGTTGCTTTGATATACCGTCCTCCTAAGCACAATATACATTTTTTAAACGAGTTTGCAGACTTCTTGGGGGAATTTTTACCCAAATTTGATAAACTGTTAATCCTTGGGGATTTTAACATTCATGTGTGTTGCACAACGGACTCATTATCTAAAGAATTTTCTAATCTGATAAATGCCTTCGATTTCATTCAGCATGTGAATGTCCCGACTCATCAGTCGGGACATACTCTTGACCTTGTGCTTTCTTATGGCATTTCACTTTATGAGCTTGAAGTAACTGAAAACGGGTTTTCTGACCATAAAACTGTTATGTTTTCTGTTCCCTGGGTACCAACTTGTGCTAAAACTACTAAATGTGTCCGTAAATCTAGAATAATTACTCCATCTACTAGCAAATCCTTTTCATTAGCTTTCTGTGATGCTGTTCAAACAGATGACATAAGTCAGTGTGATCTGAGTCCAGATGAACTTCTACTTAAATTTAACTCGACTTCTCTGATTATCTTGGATTCAATTGCTCCTGTAAAGACTTTAAAACTCAAATCTAGATCTGATCCCTGGATTGATGATAACGTTCGTGCCTCGAGGCAGATCTGTAGACGGGCGGAGCGAAAGTGGAAAAAGGACCGGCTCCAGATTTCACTGGAATTATTAAGAGATTCATTATATAATTATCAGAAGACAATGAAAGAATCAAAATCAAGGTTTTTTGCAGACATTATTAAAAACAATTTCCATAGGCCCAAAACTCTTTTTACTGTTTTTAACACTGTTGTTAACCCAACGGTCTCAAAGTACCCTGTTGTGTCAAAAACAATGTGTGAGGATTTTCTGAGATTCTTTGTTGAAAAGATTAATTCTATTAGACGGGGGATATCTCACCCAGATTCTGATCCATCCATCCACTCTGTTTGTTGTGCAGAGTTTAGTCAATTCAAACCTATTTCTTTTGAATATCTCCAAGAAATAGTATGCCGGCTTAAGCCGTCAGGCTCTACCGTAGACATCCTGCCTCCTTATTTCCTGAAACAAGTTTTTGATTCAGTGGGTCCATACCTTGTGACTTTGATTAACCGATGCTTTGAAACCAGTTCTGTACCTGATGTGTTAAAACATGCTACAGTATATCCTTTGCTCAAGAGACATAATCTAGATCCTACTGTTTTAGAAAACTATAGACCAATTTCAAATTTGTCTTTTATTACAAAGATCCTCGAGAAAATAGTGCTTTCACAATTGCAGAGTTTTTTAGATGAAAATAAGATATTTGAGGTCTTTCAATCAGGTTTTCGAAAATTTCACTCTACAGAGACTGCACTCCTGAAGGTTTTAAATGATATTCTACTTACTGGTGACTCTGGAAACCATTCTGTGCTTGTGCTCCTAGATTTGAGTGCTGCGTTTGACACTGTTGACCATGCAGTCCTTCTTGCTCGCTTGGAGCATTGCGCAGGCATAACAGGAAGCGCTCTTGAATGGTTTACTTCATACCTTTTAAATAGACGTTTTAATGTTAATATGGGTGAACACTCATCTGAGTCAGCTCTTTTAGCATGTGGTGTACCTCAGGGTTCCATCTTGGCTCCGATCCTTTTTTCTTTGTATATGCTGCCATTGGGCTCTATTTTTAGGAAGCATGGTCTGTCATTCCACTGCTATGCAGATGACACTCAAATATATTTGCCCTTAAAAAAGAGTTCCAATGGCATAGAAGCACTCATGACTTGTTTGGCTGATGTGAAAGCCTGGCTGTCTTTAAATTTTCTGAATTTTAATGAGAGTAAAACAGAGATAATAGTATTCGGTCCTTCAGACTCTGTTAGTACACCAAAAATCAATTTTGGTGAGCTATCTCCCTCTGTAAAACCTTGGGTTAAAAATTTAGGGGTTATCTTTGATGATAAGCTGAAATTTGAAAAACACATCAATACAGTGGTCAGATCATGCTTCTTTCAGCTTAGACTATTAGCTAAAGTTAAACCCATCTTGACGAGAAAAAATTTTGAACAATTAATCCATGCTTTCATTACGACGAGACTGGATTACTGTAACTCACTATATTTTGGGATTAGCCAGTCAGCTTTAGCCCGGTTACAAATAGTTCAAAATGCAGCCGCTAGACTTTTAACCAGGACAAAAAAACGGGAGCATATTACACCAGTTTTACGTTCTCTGCACTGGTTGCCCGTGCGTTCTCGAGTGAATTTCAAAATTATTCTTTTGGTGTTTAAATCATTAAACGGTCTGGCCCCTCCGTATCTCTCGGAATTGCTTACTGAGTATCGTCCGGTTCTGTCTCTCCGGTCATCTAACCAGAGATTGCTATGTATCCCAAAGTCAAAGCGGAGGTGCAGAGGAGACCGGGCTTTTTCAGTAGCCGCCCCCAGATTATGGAATGCTTTACCTCTGTGTATTCGCTCTGTATCATCCTTATCTGTTTTTAAAACTATGCTAAAAATGCATCTTTTTGAATTAGCATATACTTAGTGAGGAAGTTGTATTGAAATGTTTGTTTTATTATGATGTTTTTATTGCTTATTTGTTCTGTGCAATTGTCTATTATAATATGTGCAGCACATTGGACAACCTTGGTTGGGATAAATGGTGCTATATAAATAAATTTGACATTGACATTGACATTGACATTATATATATATATATATATATAAAGATATATGCTGCCTCTGGGTGAAATTATACATAAACATGGTATTTGCTTCCCTTGCTATGCTGATGATACACTGCTGAAATATACAGCTGTGTATCATCAGCATAGCAAGGGAAGCGAATTGTGGGATCAGTTTGAGCAACAGATCCCACAATTCCTCCCTACCAGCAAGATCATTGGGTTTGGTGAATCTTCCCAACCAAACCCAACAAGAAGTGCTCATCAACCTGTAGCATCATCACATATTAGTCATTTTAATTGCTTGTTGGTCGTTTAATGCAACTGTTGACACTGGCTTGTTAGCTTGCCCTGTTTCCCCATCTTCGTGTGTTTGAATCGAGTTTGCAATATGTCCATTTTGCGTGGAATTTTAAAAAAGTCAACACAGTATGCACATCCGATTTGCACCAAATTTGACATTTTCTTTTGTCATTTCTTCATTATATTTATAACTAAGGAAATGCCTAGATGAAACATTTTACAAAACAAGAAAAAATATAAACTAACCTTGTCATCATGCCTTTTAAAAAACAGTTAAACTTCAACACAGTTGACTATTGCATTGCATGCTGCTCAACTGGGTTAAGGTCTGGTCATTGGCACAGCCAGTCAAAAACCTTCCACTTTTTCCACAGATAAAGTTCTTTGTTAAGCTGGCAGTGTGCTTTAAAAAAGAGATTAATCTTGGTTCCAGAACCTTTGTGACTTGTATCAATGTCTTATAGATTTCTTACCTATTATACAAGCATATATAAAGGTATCTTCCCAACTTAGTAGCAGACATGGATGAGACAGAAACTTTTATTGTAAACCACTTCACTAAATGCTGATTTGTGATGAACTCTACCTTTTTTGGCCAGATAGCAGCACCAAAATCTGGAAACACAGTGGCACCACCAGCTTCCACGTCACTCATCTGCCATTAGAATAAGAAATTGAAATGTAATTTAAAAATGATAATATCCATGTGTGAATGTTGTGTAAAAAATACATAGATGTATGAATATGCAAGTAGAAATAAACTCTATTTTCTATAGCAACCTTACCACTTTCTAACTTTATTTTTCTATTCCATTAGTTAAATTGTAGAGAAACTGTCTGAATCAAAGACTGATAGAGTTGTTAATGTAAAAAGTTTCACGCAACAGATGACAAACTCAATACTGTACTTAATAATGTTGCAGAGACAGATCTATCTTAAATAATGTAATTTCCGGACTATAAAGCGCACCCTTATGTAAGCCGCACCCACTGAATTTTAAAAATATTTTTATTTTTAACATAAATAAGCCGCACCTGTCTATAAGCCGCAGGTCTACACTGAAACTAATGAACTTTACACAGGCTTTAACAAAAGAGAGTGTCTGTTACATGGTGTAACGGGTGAAATATGTTGTGGCTCCTTTAAGAGCAGAGCGGCATTTAGGGAATAGCATGTCACTGCATTCTTCCGGTATTACTGCGTGTGAGACTGAGGATTATGTCCTTATTATTTTCTGATGCTCATTTCTAAGTTTCTTTGACTAACCCGTAACGCTGTTGCCAAGAAAAATACAAAAGCACGAGTTTTGGAAACCTGTCTGCGCTTATATGATTTCTGTTGTAACTGGAGTTAGTGAGCTATCCCATGACCCAGACTAAACGCGTTACAACGGCTTGTATCTAAACAGTAGCCTACCAAGAAAGTCATTGTTCACTCCTTCCTTTCACAACTACAGTGGTACCTTGACCTACGAGTGCATGATGACAGTATTGAAAAAGAGCACATTAAATTAAGACATGACCCTGGAATTGTGAATTCGAGTTGTGAATTAAAATTTCATTATTCTCAACATGAACACTCAGGGTATACATACTTACATAATTTAAAAAAGTAGCCACACGATTTCCTGTGCCTAATGATTTGAAAGCCTCGGTCTCATCTTTCTATGAAGATAAAATTTTGACAGAAAAACAAAGTAATGAAACTGCTTGCTTCAGAGTATACATGTACTTACGTAGTTAAGAAAGGTGGCAAGCCTATTTCCATCAACCTTGAGGTTGTTGTCAAAAGGACGCTGCAACAGACATTTGTAATTTTAATCCAAACTGAACTGATCAACTAGACGTGCTCTCATCTTTGAGGTTCTAACCACATTAAAATAAACACAAGGTTACACAAAGAAAATTGATTTTGTGAATATTGCTCAGTGGATTCAAGCGTGATATTGTGAATAAGAGGTGAAAAGTCAGTTCATGTAATTGTATCCCTCCTAGATATCCCATGGTCAATTGTAAGCTGTATTATTGGACAGTGGAAGCATTTACCCCAGCAACTAATGGGTGAGTCTTGGTTTGGCAGATTCCAGATAAACGCTTCCTGCTTGACTGCATTGTACCAGTTAGGCCCTTACTTCCATTAAAGGAAAATCATAATGCTTAAGCATAGCAATACATTTTAGACAATGCCTTGCTTCTATCTTTGTGGAAACATTTTGGGGGAGGCCCAGAAGAATGGAAACTGTTATAGCTGAAAAGGGGGAACTGAATCCATAGTAATGTCTATGTATTTAGAATGTAAGGTCATTACCCTATTGGTGTAAAGGTCAGGTGTCTAAGTGAACATTTGTCTTTATAGTGTACAAAAAAGTGTGACAGCAATATTCTATTAAAACTACCAGGAGCCTTGAACAAATGTACTTACTCTTGAAAAGTCATAATGTGGCTCATATTGACCTCCAACCCCATAGTTAGCAACCTACATTAGAGAGAAAAAAATAGATTGTAAATAAAAAAGTTTTAGCTTTAATACATTTTTACTTAATAATATATTAATTATGACCTCCACAAAAGAAGCCAGGTTGACGTAAATACAAAAAATACAACAAACAAACAAAAAAGACATGTAGAAGGCGTTTCTTAAAAAAAAATCTACCAAGATTTAATTAGGAAAAACTGAACAATTAAATCCACACAATGTGGACAATGATTATTTGTATCTATCTAAATAAATAGAGGTGGCAAAAGTACACACATCCTTCACTTAAGTAGAAGTACAGACACCCATGTTTTAAAATACTGTGGTAAAAGTTGAAGTATTGACTATACTTTTTTACTCCAGTTAAAGTAAAGAAGTTTGGGCTTTGACATGTACTTAAGTAAAGAGTAGCCATTACTACTACCTGTTTTAGTGTCACGCTGGTAACTGGACCTCATGTCATAATTATTAGGGCTGTTAATTAAATAAAATATTTTGCCTGAGGAATAGAGGTGCCTGAGGAATGAAGAAGGAGTGTGCTGGTCCCGATTTTTAAGAATAAGGGAGATGTGCAGACCTGCAGTAACTACAGGGGAATAAAGTTGATCAGTCACACCATGAAGTTATGGGAAAAAGTAGTGGAAGCCAGGCTGAGAGAAGAGGTGACCATCTTTGAGCAACAGTATGGTTTCATGCTGAGAAAGAGCACCGCAGACGCATTATTTGCTTTGAGAATGTTGATGGAGAAGTATAGAGAAGGTCAGAAGGAGTTGAATTGTGTGTTTGTGTATTTAGAGAAAGCGTACGACAGGGTGCCGAGAGAAGAGTTGTGGTATTGTATGAGGAAGTCAGGTGTGTCAGAGAAGTATGTGAGGGTGGTGCAGGACATGTATGAGGAAAGTGTGACAGCAGTGACATGTTAGTTTAAGGTGGAGGTTGGATTGCATCAAGATTCGGCTCTGAGCCCTTTCCTGTTTGCAGTGGTGATGGACAGGTTGACGGACGAGGTCAGACAGGAGTCTCTGTGGACTATGATATTTGCAGATGATATTGTGATTAGTGGTGAGAGTAGGGAGCAGGTTGAGAAGAGCCTGGTGGGGTGGAGGTACATGCTGGAGAGAAGGGGAATGAAAGTCAGTTGGTGTAAGAGAGAGTACATGTGTGTAAATGAGAGGAGGGCAGTGGAATGGTGTGATTGCAAGGAGAAGAGGTGGTGAAAGTGGAAGAGTTCAGGTACCTGGGGTTTTAATTTTGCCTGTTTTATATTTATTTATTTATTTATTTATTTATTTGTATATTTAATAACAATGGTCAAACAGAAATGCGCACTATATTAATTGTGTTTTAAAAAAATTAGTGGCGTTAAAATACATTTGCATTAACGCATTATTTTTGACAGCCCTAATTAATATATTAATAAAAAACTAATTTCAAATTTTGTTACCTAATAAATGTATCCAGGCTGAACAGCCACCATATAGAACACAAGCAGAGAAAAGATAATAATCAGGTGATCAGATATGTCTCTGTTCTCAGTCATGTTTACATTGCTGACTTCCTCTGTCTCCTCCACGTCAGCCTCATACTTCTTGAATTTGCCATTGTAAGCTTCGTAAACTAGCCTACATGTATGGTGTGTGATAACCAGTAAATGATACACAAGTGGTAGAAAAAGCTGCGCAATGACAGAAAACAGGTTCATCGGCTGAAAACGGCACACAGTGAAAAGAAAAAAATAGACATTTCATCAAAACTAAACCAGAAAAATTTGGCAGTAAGTGGTCTGGCATTTTAATGATGGAAAATGCAAGGTCTTCCCTGAAAGAGACGATGTCTGGATGGGAACATATGTTGTTCTAGAACTTGGATATACCTTTCAGCATTGATGGTGCCTTTCCAGATGTGTAAGCTGCCCATACCACACGCACTCATGCAACCCCATACCATCAGAGATGCAGGCTTCTGAACTGAGCGCTGATAACAACTTGGGTTGTCCTTATCCTGTTTAGTCCTGATGACATGGCGTCTCAGTTTTCCAAAAAGAGCTTCAAATTTTGATTCGTCTGACCACAGAACAGTTTTCCACTCTGCCACTGTCCATTTTAAATGAGCCTGCACTTCTGGATCATGTTTAAATATGGTTTCTTTTTTGACCTATAGAGTTTTAGCGGGCAACGGCGAATGGCACGGTGGATTGTGTTCACCGACAATGTTTTCTGGAAGTATTCCTGAGCCCATGTTGTGATTTCCATTACAGTAGCATTCCTGTATGTGATGCAGTGCCGTCTAAGAGCCTGAAGATCACAGGCATCCAGTATGGTATTCCGGCCTTGACCCTTACGCACAGAGATTGTTCCAGATTCTCTGAATCTTGATGATATTATGCACTGTAGATGATAATAACTTCAATCTCTTTGCAATTTTTCTCTGAGAAAATCCTTTCTGTTATTGCTCCAATATTTAAGGCAAATTAGTCCTCCAGCTGTTCCTTACATGTACATTTAACTTTTCCGGCCTCTTTTTGCTACCTGTCCCAACTTTTTTGGAATGTGTAGAATGAAATCCAAAATGAGCCAATATTTGGCATGACATTTCAAAATGTCTCACTTTCAACATTTGATATGTTATCTATATTCTATTGTAAATAAAATATAAGTTTATGAGATTTGTAAATTATTGCATTCCTTTTTTATTCACAATTTGTACAGTGTCCCAACATTTTTGGAATCGGGTTTGCAATTTGTTTCCTTTTTAGAAAAATTTGCATTTTTATTGCTGAAATTGCATACAAGGATATTGGTAAAAACCTAATCGTTTAGTGCATTTAATTGCCATATTACATCAAACACAAATACAAAAAGTTCAAAAAAGTCCCTCTGCAGTAGCCGCATAAAGTAGATTATGTAGGTTAACTATTCTCACTCGTATTTATTTATTAAATCTCGTACAGTATCGTGATGTGGTATTCTTGTCTCTGGAGAAGCTGCTATAAATTTTCCATGCACTAAATCCGTGTATTTATAGCCAACTTTAAAAATGTGCTCCACTACCTACTCGACCACTGATAAAAAAATAAATAAATTAAAACCACTACCATAATTTCCGGACTATAAGCCGCTACTTTTTTCCCACGCTTTGAACCTCGCGGCTTAAACAATGAAGCGGCTAATTTATGGATTTTTCGTGTTTTTCCCCTGGTTTCATAAGCTTCATGCAGCCAAAAAACTGAGCCCTGTAACATTAGACCAATGAAATTGCTGAAAGGGTTAAGGTGAACCAATGAAACTCTTTATATTTATTTAAGCATGCTCCCACTGATTCGGCCCGCCTGACATTGTAAATATGGATTAGGTTCCTCTGACATTTGACCTGCCTCTCACTCGGACTGTCAACAGGAAATGAGAATCATTCGTCAGGCTGAAAACAACCTGGCATGAAAAAGCCGTGTTACAGGCACTGTCTTTCGTTAAAGCCTGTGTAAAGTTCATTTGTTTCAATGTAGGCACCTGTGGCTTATAGACATGTACGGCGTATTTATGTTAATAAAAAAAAAAAAAATAAATAAAAAAAAAAGTGTGTTCAGTGGGAGCGGCTTATATTTAGGTGCATTTAATAGTCCAGAAATTACGGTAAATAACAATTTTTAATCACCAAACATTTGTTTTACTGATGCGCCAAGTCTCAAATCAAGCACCAAAATCTGACGTGATGCATACATCTGCCAATTAAAACTGCCTGTGTGCTACGTTTGGTGTACTGATGATTTATGTAATTTAAAACAGGAAAATTACTTTAAAACATTGACAAGAACAAGAACAAATTTGTTGGTACCCTAGAAAAACAATATAAATAATTTATTTAATTATAGGAATGTTTTCTTTAATTAGGATATCACATCTTAAATCGTGTAACTTATTTAAATGGAGAAAAGTAGTCACTCTTATTTGGAAGCATTGTGTGCCCCGTTATTAAATAAGAAATAACACTTTCTTTAGGTCTCCTCAAATCCTTCTTTTTAGATTTGTCAGTGGAATTCCACCTTGATAGACCCATTAGGGGGTTGGTCATTCTCTCCCCAGGTGTGATAATCCATCAGTATTCATGACTATTAACACTCCCTCACATACTGTACAGCCTTTTCAAAACAAAGTCACACACAATTGTATGTATGTATATATTTATGTATATATTTACACATATGTATTGTTTTAAGATAATAAATGAACATGTTTTTCACAATAATGTTGCAAAAACTCTGGTCTAAATAATCCAGTACTACCTTAATGACCATAATTTTTCGTTTATTAAACGTTTAAACTTAAAAAAAAATGTACAAACATATATATATATCTATATCTATATCTCTATCTATATATATATATATATATATATATATATATATATATATATATACACAGATGTTGCTTATATTATCACTTATTAATTATTATATTCACCTCTACTTCTTTTTCTTACTATACTACTACTATACTACTTACTATACTTACTTTTTCTTACTATACTAATATATCCTACTATTACTAGTAGTAGAATTACTATATTGAATATAGTATCATATGTATCATATTAATTACATGAATTAACTATATATGAACATATAGAGTGGCAGCACAAATATAAAATAATCAGAATATTTGACAGATTTGAGGTTATATTTACTAAACCACTACAATAAAGCACAGAAATAAATGCTCTATGCCCCAAAGCTCGCAGGTAGGCCCCAATGCTTTTAGTGTAAAATAAGCTTTATGTTTATTAAAATATTGTGTCATGTATAACCTTGACCCACAGTTAATAAGCTTGCTAGACTTTTATTGGCCTAGGTATTGTAATGTTAGATGCATTTTGTTCAGCCACAGTAATAACAGTTAAAGTTTTGCCTCAAGGTTTATGTGTTACATTAGTGTTTAGAATGAGACAAAAACATCGGTCACTGGCTTGAAAACAAGTTTCTGATATGTAGGAAAATGCAAACTACTTTCCTTTTCTTTATCTCAAATTGCTTCAACATTTTCTATTTGGTGACTCCAAAATGTCCACACTTTTTAGTGTTGTATAGGGTTTTGAAACCACAAAATTTCAAGAACATATAGCAAGACTGCCAATCAGTGATAGGATTCATGCTTGTTTAAGGAATGAATACAATGCCAGATTTCTTTTTTTATAGGCATTGATGAATAATCAGGGCTATATGATTTGTGTTGCTTAAAAAATGTTTAGTGCTCTTAATTTACCCAGCAACTACCTAGCAAATCTTTTTTTTTGTACATTTGTGTTTTTTTTTACTGATATGCTTGTATTCATTTTGTTAGTTTTGTAGATTTATATTACTTGCATTTGGCAAGAATAAGTTATGTTACTAGTACTTTAAGGTCATTCTAAAATACAATGGCCTATTTTTGTTTGGTTTATGTGACTCCAGGCTCTGCCTGCTGCCATTTGACAAGTGCAAAACTACTTATGAGTGTAAGCAGATAAGCAGTTCTGGACTTTAATGTTTGCTCTTTCCTTCCTATTTGTTACTTGAGAAAAAGGTGAGCATTTGGCAAAAGGTGATGGCCAAGACATTATACTAAATATCTAGGTTGAATTACCTGGAGAAGTTCTGCAGTATCAATTGTTAGACCAGTAATGTCTTCTATTCTCTGATTGACACGTGCAATGATTGGGTCTTCATGTCCTTCCAACCATGCACTAAAATTATCAAACAAACAGAGATACAGCAGGTAGAAAACAGTTGCCTAGCATTTAGAGAACCTGAACATTATTTTGAAATAATATTCAATAAAATTATTTCATATTCCACAATAATAAAAGTACTGCTTTAGCAATGACTCACCTCTTGGAGACCCTGTAATGTGCTGTTGTCAATACACCAGTTTTTGGATCTCGCACAGTTGCTCTTGCAAGCTAAAAGAGTTAGGAATAAATACATTAATTGTTAATCGATTAGCTGACTCCATTGCACAAACATTTATACTTAGTAAAGTAGTATGAAGATTCCACTCATGTAGTTTTCAAATGGAACTGACATCAAGCAGCGTCTGCAACAGTTCTCTCTGACATTTTGGCTGTTGCAGTTCTGTTTCTTGGTCCAATATGAGACAGCCTACCATTATGTTTTTATGTAGGGTTAGTGGTCTGGTAATTAAAATATTACTTTCTTTTATTACACAAATTCTAAAATTTGGGTTGTAATAAAATGTAAAATGTAAATAAAAACAGAATGCAATTATTTGCAAATCTCAGAAACACAGATTTTAATCAAAATAGAACAGAGAAAATATATCAAATGTTTAAACTGAGGAAATTTACCGTTTTAAAGAAAGTATAAAATAATTGTGAATTTCAAAGCGGCAAACAAAAATCAATATATTATGCGTGTGATCTTCAGACCCTCAGGTAACACTGCATTAAAAACAGGCAGGTTTCTGTAACAGAGATCATTGCATGGGCCCAGAAACACCTCCAGAAATCATTGTCTGTGAGCACAGTTTGCCGAGTTATCAACAAATCCTGGAAGTTCTATCATACAAAAAAATTTATATGAATTTATGGGATTTGTAATTCATTGCAATCTGGTTTTGTTTACATTTTACACAATGTCCGAACCTTTTTGAAATTGGGGTTGTACATTCAAACATTTCTCTGTAACAATTTTTTTATGAATAATGAATCTGCTGACACAAAAACACTTTTGCATGCTACTCTAGGTTAGATAAAACTTCTAAATGCATAACCCATTGCACAAGAAATAATATACTTATGCTATTCTATGTCTATGTTTTTAAGTTTGTATCTAGTTACAGTTAATATTATCATGTATCTAGAGTGGGCTCACCCTAGGTTTAGCAAGTTCTTTGATCTTCTCAATCTCTTCATTAGAAAGCATTTCCAGATAGCGGACAATGTGTGGATTGTCCCACTCGTCCTCCTCCTTCATAGGATTGAGCAGAAGACGTGGGTTCCTGTTCCCATTTTGATAGCGGCAGAACAGCCTGCTAAATCTCTGCGGAGTCTGTGGCAAAAAAAACAAAAAACAAAAAAAACCTTAGTATCTAACAATAAAAAGTCTGCTGCTTAAAATATTTGAATACAGATGCTGAAAACAAAAAAAGATCAGAACTAAATACAATATGCAACATTGGGTATTACTGTCATAAAGACAAGGTTAACTACAGGCAATGAAAAAACTGAGACAAGCACACAATTATTTTTATTACAAATTATTTAGGTACATGAATTAACAATTTGATTTATATTGATTCAGATTTAAAACCCCAAACCCCTAGATTCTGACCAAACCCAAGAATTTTATCAAGTTAGAAAAAAGATATTAGAATAGTTCTTAAACTATTTTCTAAAAATTTAAAAGGTAGCACCTCGGTATCAGTGAGAATCTTACATTGTACTTTTTTGTCCGCATGACAGCTTTTATAATAAAATTTTTTTATGCGAACTATGCTCTGTTTCAGACTTAACTGCTAATGTGCAAACACCCTCATTATACCCACTGTGCAAACATATTTTTAGCGAATTTGTGTGTTACCAAGTACAAATCGGCTGTGCTCTGAATGTGCATGGTATTTTAATAGGTGATTGGCATTCATCAGCATATCTGCATGAATACATAAAGTAATGAATGAAAAAAAATATCTATTTTTCCGAAACTCTAATCTAGAAGCAGATCCCCCCCTGTAACCCCACCTGTTTACTTAAAGCATCTGATGCAGGTAAAAGCTGTTTTAATGACCCACAGAGAACCAAGAGCAATACACAGAACCATCAGCTTTACTAGAGTTAGGTTCACAGGGTTTGGGTAATCTTCAAAATGGTTATATTTTATATTATTTATATTTATATTTCTTACAGGCTTTATAAAAATATAGTTTCAAGGTATCTCTTTATTGCATTTACCATTTTGACCCCCTCTCCTCTACACAGGGCCTCATAGGTTTCTCTCTCAGGTAAATAATCTTTTGGGCGGTCATAGGTTGCCAGCTGAATGGACGACTCTCCAGTGGGCTCCTTTGTGGTTTGGTCCTTGTCCAATTGTTCATTGGACATCATTTGCTCAAAATAGAGCAAATTCCCTCCTGCTCTCTGGTGGCTTGGATCTAATAATGTTCAGAGACAGAATAAATTAATGACTGATTAATGCAATAAATACTTGCAGTAACCATTCATTAATTAAATATTTTAATATAGTTGATCCAACAAATAAATGGTTAATAAAAAAAATCTGTAATGAAGCATGAAACCTCCATTTAAAACAACTAGTCTAGTTATGCTAATACAAATTGAACATGTAAATTATATATAAATAATAGGGCTGTCAATTGATTAAAATATTTAATCGCGATTAATCACGATTGTCATGAGTTAATTTGTGATTAATTGCAAATTAACCACACATTATTTGTTCTAAATGTACCTTAAATTAATACTTTGCAAGTTTTAAATACTCTAATTGTAAGAGATGTTATAAATGTAAATATTTTACTCAAAACCTTTCCCGTTGTTATTAATAATTTTATATTTATTAAATTATTTTATACTCTGGAGATTATTCTTTAATATTAAACTTATTTTGAGATGTCATGTTTCTATAGTTATATGTAAAATTCTTTAGCACTTTAAATTGTTAAATATGATACGTGGCTTCTTAATTATGTTCCAGTTTTGGGTGCTTTTCCTCATTTTGCAGTAAGCGTGGCTGAGGAGCGGTCAATGCTGAAATTGTTTGAGAAGGTCACAGACTGAAGTTTCTTCATTCATTTGTCTACTTATATGTTCAGAATAAAAAGTGCTCAAAAGAGTCTTTGTTGTCCGCTCTCGTTCAACATAAAGGAGAGTGAAGGTGCAGACTGGTCACAGAGAAATGTGTGCTGCATAAATAGATTTGGTGTTGTTAAGACGAATTTGCGTTCATGCTTTAACAACCTGTAAATTTTATGTAAAGCTGCATTGAGACAATGTTCATTGTTAAAAGCGCTATACAAATAAAATGAATTGAATTGAAATTGAATTTTGACAGCCCTAACAAATATATGTAATATAATATTGTTTATATATGCATATATAAATATATTTAAAAAAAATTTCACAAACATGCAGTGACTGCTAAATTTTCGAATGAAAAAGCAACTGTATTTCCTGTGTCTTTCGAGTTATATTTAAATAACAATATTAATTACCAAGTTTGCTTTTTCACTTTCTGTGTTGTAGCCTGCCAAAAATCAAAAGGAATCATGAATCCTATATGCATATAAATTTCCAAAGCCTTGCACGGCTTTGCATTTTCATTTCCAATGCCTTACACAGAAAGCCGTCAATCAAGCGTGAGGGGTGGCACTATATTATTGGGCATGTTTGTATTGGGAAATATCTATGTTTGTATATTGAAATGTTTTGAATTATCAATATTTTGTTTGTTTATTGTCAATTATTTTACTAGGGAGTGACAATTTAATTATTAAATCTTGTTTGCCAGAATTTTGATTCCAAATATGGATTTGTCTCTGAAAACCTTCTTTGAGTTCTGTGATGTGATTTTACAGTTGATTACCAATCGAGACAAGGCGTCTGGTGAGTTCGATTGCTCGGGGAACATCTCCCATTTGATAGACTGAGTAGCTCAGGTAGTCCAGGATGTCTGACTTGGATGTTTTGGTATCCTCTCCCGCATCCATCTGTTGGAGGGCCTGTTGCATCCACAGCACTGCATGATAGTAGTCATTTTCATTGTAAGCTGTCTTTCCCATGTCAAAGCAGTCATCTACAGTAAGGAATGCACTGTAGCGCACACCTATGGACAAAAGTTAGGAAAGTGCTTACATATAAAACAAAAAATATAACAGACTTATAAGCATTTACCATAGGTTAAAGTATCACATTATTAAATATCTGAGGTTTCAGTGGACACAGGTTCATTAAAACGGTACTGTGAAAATAACAGGCGATATTGTTCTGGGAATGTTCTAGAAATTAGCCTTCCTGTAAGTTTGGGCTTGTAACCTGTCAAAACATGGTGTGGAATGTTTAGGACAACTCAAACAAGTATTTTCATTTTGTAAAACTCACTATTCAGTGTCAGGAAAAATATGCACACAAACACAGCACGGTGGGTTCAGCTCTCTCTTTATCAGCTCTCATCTCTCCCTTATTTTATCCCTTCAATCATTGACTAAAACAGGACACTCTTTAGTAAAACACAGCTGTGTTTCTCTTACCACTCACTTCCATTAGCTCCACCATCCATTCATAACCCAGAAGAAGCCTGCAACATAAGCACTGGCTGAACTCTACTAGCTGACGCAACTGTTAAGGAAAGCCCCACTTAAATCACTATTGCTTCCAGTCATGAAACTGCTAGGGTACCCAACACTAAAGCATGCTATTTTGCAACAGGTCAAACCACTGAACAGGACAGCTAGTACTTGCTGATACTCACTAAACCTGGCTGCCTCTTCACATCTCAACAAACATCTCAAGAAACCTTGTCAAAAGGTGGCTGCAGGCAGAGAAGCATGGCAAGGAGAAACAATTGTATAGCAATAGAGCAGTTTATCATCTGAATATTAAAGGCCAATATGTGGTGTATCCAAGGGTACCACTCTTTCTCCATTTTTGCCTTTTGATCTTGATCTTATCTACCCCAAAGTACCCTTCTCCCTGCATCACTGAAACCATTTCACTTAAAGTCATTTATTTCTGTTTCTTCACCAATTAAGTTTGGTGACACACAGGCCACAAGTGCTCATGCCAATGTGCTTACAAATGCATTTAGAGAACCAGTACCATGTGATTGATGTAAAGGTGTTAGTCCAAAGGCCATGACCATTAAAGCTGTAACTAAATGTCAATTTACAAATGCCTGGTTTATAGTGAGGCATTGGGTTCAGCTTGGCAGGTAAAAATGAGGTGTATTCATTGAGATGTGCACGAATTTCCACAAAATCTTCTGTCACAATCCAATACCTGGGTCTAAAACATAAAATAGGTCAGATGTTGTTTAGGGAGAATTTGTGTGGATTGGCCTTAGAGGCTCTGTGCAGGATTTGCACATAATAATCTATATCCTTCACCTCCTGTCACCCCTCTTCTCTCTCTCTCTCTCTCTCTCTCTCTCTCCTGCTCCTGAGGTTTCAGTGACCACTGTTTCTGCCCGTCCCCCCTCCGTGGATCTTCCCACTTCGTCCAGGCCTGCCTCTCGATAGTGTTCTCTTCGATTGGAGTCCACTCTGTGCAGCTTGGGACGGTTTCTCATCAATGCCTTGGGTGGTTCCATGAAATTTCGGAGTAAGAACGGGCGCTTTGAGGATGGATTGGACTGTAGTTAATGTCAACAGTCTGCTACATTGACTCAGGACTTCTTTTTGCTTCTGATCATCATCACTGTAACCCGCAACATTGTATATCTGCTATAAATGGACATTCGGTGCAACCCAGATGAGGATGGGTTCTCTCTTGAGTCTGGTTCCTCTCAAGGTTTCTTCCTTATGCCATCTCGGGGAGTTTTTCCTTGCCACAGTCGCCACCGGCTCGTTTATCAGGGACAAACTTACTTATAAAGAACATATTCACTTTTAATCACCACATTTTCTGTGTAAAGCTGCTTTGAGACAATGTTCATTGTTAAAAGCGCTATACAAATAAAAATTAATTGAATTGAATTGAATTTGCACAACACTGTCTGGGGAGCAATTGCCTGGGCTATCAACATTGGTTTCATGTCAAGGAAGAAAATGGGGATGCTTAGGGACCCTCCACCTGCCCTTTTACAGGAATTAATCAAAGCCTTATAAATATGATTACAGTTTCATACAAGAGGATGCTCAGATGACAATGTGTTAAATTAAATGGAAAAAGGCACGACACAGTTGTACCACCTTAATCTTCTAAAAAAACATGGTTGATTTAGCTATGTTTTAAGTCTTATTTTTATTCTAATTAGTTCTATCTGGTCATTAATCAAGAGTAGTTTCAGTCTTGTGAAGTGTGAATTGTGGGCAGGGTTTTTTAAGATATATTGAAGGTTTGCCCCGTCAGACACTACTGTCTGTAGCAGTCTGAAGCATAATTGGCAGCCAGTAAAAAGCCCACATTATTTTCAAATTTCTTTTTAATGCTTAGCAGTGTAACTGACTCAAGCCTATCCCTGTCAGCTCATCACACAGACCCAAACGCTTTCACTTACAAACCAGAGGCATAACTACTAGTAACATTAACTACTCTCTACTGGTGTCTGAATTTAAAACAGCAGTGGTATATCTGTTCTGACACTTCCAGTGTGGTGTGAGGAAACCAGATTGCATTTTAGCATTAGCCCCACATCAACTTTTTGGCACTTACTGAGACCTGAGTCTTCCGCTTTCTTCCACACTCCTGGTGAATCTGGCACAGGTTTGTGTTTGAGATAATTCCAGAGGTAATAAAACCTGTTTTAAAATTTATAAACCTTTCCATTAGCACTGGTTATGTACCTAAATCCTTCAAACTGGCAGTTATCAACCCCCTAATTAAGAAACCTGACCTTGACCCTTGTCAGCTATCCAACGATCAAAACCAATATCAAACCTCCCCTTTATCAGCAATATTTTAGAAAAGGTTGTAACACAGCAGTTATGCTCATATCTACTTAGGAATAAAAGTTTTGAAATGTATCAGTCAGGATTTAGGCCTCATCATAGCACAGAGACGGCGCTAGTTAAGGTGGTAAATGACCTATTATTGGCCTCTGACCAGGGTTTTGTCTCTTTACTTGTTTTGCTCGACCTTAGTGCAGCTTTTGACACCATTGATCATACTATCCTGCTTGCTAGACTTGAGAACGTTGTTGGAATAAAGGGCACAGCTCTATTTTGTGCAAATGCTTTTTCCACATAATATTTTAAGCAGCAATTTGTGAAAAACAGCAATTTTGTGCAAACAGTTAAATGGGTTTGCTCATGAGTGTGTATGTGTGTGCCATAATTTGTATTGAGTATTTGAATGCCTTGTGTAAAGAAACTGTTATATACTGATATACCCCATGTCCCTCCTCTGCACATGTCCAAACCATCTCAATCACGCCTCCCTCACCTTGTCTCCAAAACACCCTACATGAGCTGTCCCTCTAATGAAATAATTTCTAATACTGTTCATCCTCATCATTCCCAACGAAAACATCTTCAGCTCTGCTACCTCCAGCTCCACCTCCTGTCTTTTAGTCAATGCCACTGTCTCTAAACCATACAACTTAACAGGTCTCACCACAGTCCTATAAACTTTCCCTTTCACTCTTGCAGATACCTTTCAAATCAAATCTACAAATCTACCTACAAATCACTCCTGCCAATCTTCTCCACCCACTCCACCCTGCCTGCACTCTTTTCTTCAGTTCTCAAAAAATCAAAGCTGGCAAACAGAACAATAGGGGCAGTGCGAGAAACCCAAACAGAACTAGGAAGGGCAGAGCAGAAACATAAACCGAAAAAAAAAAAAAAAAAAAAAAAAAAAAAAAACCCAGTCCAGAGTCCAAACCAGAAGCAGAGAACAGGGGTTAGGTTCAGGAACAGGATCAGGAACCAGAGCAGGCAGGGTGGCAAGAATATTCTCAGGGACTTTGGAAGCCGGTGAGATAATCTGGCCCTAAACTAAAGTCTTGGGTGTCCTTAAATACAGGGAGGCACAGAGAAAATGGCAAGATAGCCGCCGACCCGGAAGTGCGCACCGCGGAACCGGAAGTGCGCGCCGTGTGCCTGGAAGATCCCGACAGATTAATTTTATGCATCTTTGATAGATCATATTATGCTTCTACATAGACTAAAAATGTTAAGACTGAGTTACGTACATCTAAAGTCAGTCAATAGAGTACAGTTAATCTAAAATCTAAAGATTAATTTCTGTATTTAAAATGTATTCTGAAAAGCTGCTTTGTGACAATGTCCATCTTTAAAAGCACTATACAAATGAAATGGAATAAAATAAAATAAAATAAAGAAGTTCAAGTTCAAAGCCTGAGGCCCATTTATTATCTGCCATGGCTGTTCAAGGGAGTTTTTTCTTGCCACAGTCGCCATGGCTTGCTCATCAAGGAGAAATGCACACCATTCACCTTAACTGTTAAATTCTGTAAAGCTGCTTTGAGACAATGTCTGTTGTGAAAAGCGCTATAGAAATAAACTTGACTTGACTTCCATCAAAAGGAGCATGCTCTTTGTTGGTAACTAAAATAACAATTAATACAGAAGGGGAGAGGCTTAAAACTAATTTTAGTCAAGCCATATGCTAATAATTTTTGCTTAGGAATTATTAGGCATAGATACAAATTTGAAGTCTTTATTGACATTGAGTATTAGGGGTGTGCATTATTATTGTAATTGTGGTTTTAACAATGTGCAAAATCAGATTATTGAGTATTTCACTCTTTTAATAACCTTAGCTTTTGTGCTAGCAAAAATACACAGAGGCAGGATTGCAATGGAAAAAAACAGCATTCACGTTAATTTTTTAACTGGGAACTACCTAATAAATGTGCATGTGTGTCCCAATGCTGTTTGAATTATGGCTGTTAATCGGTAATGTGTAAGATGCTTGTATCTACTCCTACACAGGTCACCCCAGAATTTACTAACACCAGCAAAATAAGTTTTCCTGGAGCTTGAACTTGTCTCCCTGAACGTGTGTCATGTGACCAAGTTGAACTTCCTTTTCAGTCAAACTCTCGTCCTTGGAGTTCTCTTTCTTGTCGAAAACCGAATGACCTCTAATAGGAGATGACACGCTGGAATGATTAGGGACATTCACGAGGTACCGAATTCACCACTATTGTTCCTGTGCCGTAGAAAAATTAACAGTAAGGTGTCTGAATGACCTGAATCTCCCACTTGCTCTGACACCAATTATTATGAAGTGCTTTGAGAAGCTTGTCCTTTCCCACATCAAAGCCAGCATCCCCACTTATCTAGACAGCTACCAGTAGGAACAGATAAACAGTGGATGCAATCTCAATCACACTCCACCCAAGCCTGTTCCATCTGGAGCATCCCATATGTTAGGATGTTAATCATAGATTTTAGCTCTGAGTTTAACACAAGAGTGCCCACAAACTGGTGAACAAGCGAAGCAACTTGGGATTAAAAACCACACTCTGTATATGGATTCTGGACTTTCTCGTGAACAGATCACAGAATGTCAGGGTGGGCAACTCAGAGAGACACTACAGAGAGGAGGTTTAACATCTGGTTGAGAGGTGTGTGGATATCGACATAGTTCTGAACACAAAAAAACCAAAAAGAAGCTCACCCCCCCTCGGCAGAGGCTTTTGTTTCCTGGGAAAGCTCAAGAAAGACAAAGTTCCCTCTCAGCTCTTAGACAATTTCTGCAGGAACATGATAGAGAGCATTCTCAGTCACTGCGTTACAGTGTGGTACACCAGCTGCACTGCAAAGAACCAGAGAGACCTGGCTCAGACAGTTAAGACTGCACAGAGGGTTGTGGGAACCAAGCTCCCCAACCTCTACATGATTTATGCTAGCTGTCTACACAAGAGAGCTAGCAACATTACCAAGGATTCAACCCATCCATGTCACAGACTGTTTGTGCCACTCTGTTACATGTCTGCGCTGTTTTTTCTACTTTCCCCCACCCCCTTGAGTTGGCTCTGTCTTCGGCTCTCTAATATAATATAGGAGGAGATCCCGGATGAGCCCCCATTTGTTATGTTCCTACCTTGAATAGGCCTAAAGGAGTGTGGGAAAAATAACAATTTAGTTGTTGAGGGTTGTTTGGACAAAAATAATAGGACAAGAGGCTAAAGTAATTATTGCATTTATTGCTCAAGTGTAGTGGTATAACAAGCAGAAATTTCAATTTGTGTACAAAGATGTCAAGACAACTAGACGACGACGATTCTTTCGGCTGCTCCCATTAGGGGTTGCCACAGCGGATCATCTGTCCACCCCAACACAGCTGTTAAGAACTGAGGGATTATATAACAAACCAAGCTGTCTGGCCCTCTCTCCCATGCTAACACACCAAACACTTTACACCCAGAACTATATTATTTATTATTATTAATATCATTACTATTATTAGTAGTAGTTATTAATTATTAGTTAACAGTTATTAGTATAACTTGTGCAATATTTCCTTATTCTAAAAACCCTGTTTGCACTGTTCTGCACTGTACTGTTTGCACCAAGATCCAAGTTCCACTGCACATATATTTCATTGTACATGTTGTGAATTCTTTCCCTTTTGGTGTAAGTGGTGAGTGTGCAGCATCCCTGGTAAAGCTGTAGGCAATGAACAGGGTGCGGCTTGCCAGACATGGGAGAACTGAGCATTGCGCATATTCAGTGCCACGCAAACTGCGCAGTCGCACTCTCGATGCACAACAGGTGATGCCATGTTAGAGCGCAGGATAAAGTTTGTGCAATGAACGACCAAATTCTATCTGATGACTCAATAACATAACATCGCCAGTATCAGTGGGCAATCCGTAACAGTATATATTGTCTTAAGTCTCTCTATATTTAAATGATGAGTATGCGACAACTTAAAATCAATGAAGATGGCTTTGGATTGCAATTAATTAAAAATTTACTACCAAATATATTTTGACTACGTTTACCATAAAAAAAAAAAAGAAAAAAAAAGAGCATGACTAAATGAAGGGATCTTTATAAATGTATAATACATTTCTTGGTTACACAATTTTTCTTTTGACAATAGAGTACACAGTTATAGAAGAGATTAATTTATAACTGCAGTACCTGAACAGAGTTGGTAAACACAGGATGGATCCTCTTTTGAGTCTGGATATTCTCAAGGCCTCAAATTCCTGTTTTTTTGTCTTTAGTTCCAACTCCTTTAGCTTAATCACAAATGGATTCCCTGCTGAATAGGGTTCATCAGGATTTATGTGATGCCAAAACTCAGGGTCCACAACAACTATTGTTATACCAGATCTGGTCCAGATACAGCACTTGGAGAATTGCCTCATGCAAAATCCTAAAATACTACATAACCAAGCAACCAAAATACCCACTTGAACATTAAAGAAATCATCTATGAGATATAGATTCTCCTTGCAGCATAGGTCAAGCAGAACGAATGTGGGAAATACATTAAAACTACATGACCACACCACCTA
>JAAIIK010000152.1:129937-145245 GCA_014706435.1 Silurus glanis
TATATTTGCATATTTTTCACACTTAAATAATGCAGATGAATAAACATGAATAAACAGATTGACCACAAGTTTTGGAAAGCTGAGTTAAATTTGACTTGCCACAACCAGGCCTGATTACTGCCTGTTGAATCAATAAATCACTTAAATATAAAGATCTCCAAATGCAACACGCCATAAAATAAGCTTACAATAATAAGGAACATACTTATACCTTCTTTTATAACTGCTTCATCCCTTGAAGCTGCTTTGAGTCAATGTCAATTGCTAAAAACGCTATACAAAATAATTTATTGAATTGAATTAAATTAAAAGAACGAGAATAGAATCTATGGGGGAATTCCAAGGCAATAGCCACTCCTGACCAAAAATACCAAAAAAAAAAAAAAATAAAAATTATATATATTTGTTCACATTTACTTTTGGTGAACTGGGATATTCTGATGCTGTCATCCCCCGACTCACATGCGTTTACATACGTTTGTTGATGGTAGTGTGGCAGTGTGGCTTACTTGCAACCTGATCACCAGAGGTGGAACGAGTAATAAAATATTCAACTAAAGTAAAAGTACTGTTACTTTAATGACATTTGACATAAGTACAAGAAAAAGTTACCAGTCTCAAAATCTACTCAAGTAAAAGTAAACTTTCTTTCTTTCGGCTTCTCCCATTAGGGGTCGCCACAGCGGATCATCCGTATTTGTGATCCGCATGTTCGATTTGGCACATGTTTTTACGCTGGATGCCCTTCCTAACGCAACCCTGCCCATTTATCCGGGCTTGGGACCAGCACTAAGAGTGCACTGGCTTGTGCAACCCGAATTGCTGGGTTTGGTACCCTGACCGGGGATCGAACCCGGGCCGCAGCGGTGAGAGCGCCGCATCCTAACCACTAGACCACCAGGGAAAAAGTACAATTTAGTTTTACTTTTTTTTTAAGCAGGGTTGGACTCAGTAGTTCAAAAATAATATATATTTCTGAAACTAGTGGTTTTTAATAGTAAGAACACCATTATTCCTTATACAGTACTGCATAAAAAAAAAACATTGTTCAGTACTCTTCCTGCACTCGTCTCAAGTTCCAGAACGAATTACCAAGTACCGAGGTATTACTGTTTAAGTATTATTAGCCTACCCCAACATGCTTGCGCAGGTTTGATGTAAATTTTTTTATAAGATGCCAGTTCAGTTCCCTTGAGCAAACACACATGCTGTCAGGGATCCACCTGCCACACCCCCTTCTGTGGCTCTCATGCCTCCGCTCTCCCTGGAGCTCCAGGCTTAACCACACACACCTGGGGCTTGTTGTCTCTCATGCCTCCGCTCTCTCTGGAGCGCCAGGCTTAACTATGCACACCTGGGGCTCATCATCACTCCACCCCACTCCTACATAAGCTCCTCACTCTCACTCACTCCCTTGTTCGTTATTGAATGTGTTGGACGTTACGTACTGCCGTATGTTTATGTGTTCAGTGTTTCATACAGGACTCAATGCTATCCGTTCCATTCGGGCTCCACAATCCTGTACCGGCTGCGCTTCTCCTCCCCGCGCATCTCAGATCAGCTACGCTTCTCCCCAAGCGCACCTCGGACTCTCTCAACCTAAGGACTGCCGTGTGCGTGTGTGAGTGTGTGTGCTTGTGTGTATCTCTCTCCCTCACTCTTGTCATTAAAACCCGAGTGAGCTGTACTCCGGCTTCCGCCTCTTGTTTCACTCGTACCCTGACACATGCATACATAATGTTACTGCCTTTCGTGCATTTGAAGTCAAAGTGTTTGCTCAAATATGGCCAGGGCTTTGATCATAAGAATTTGAAAGGTGTCTATATTGTCCGATTCCATCTTTCTTTCTTGGTAGTTTAGTGCATTTCTTCCTCCACCTATCAAAATCAATCAGTGCAGTAGTTACCAGGGTTTTTCTCTTTAATTATTTTTTGTTATTTTTTTTACACAGTAATGCATATAATTTAAAATGTAGTTAAGTACAATACTTTAATCTTAACATACTTGAGTAAAATTAATTACAATTTTGAAAAACTAACTTATGTTACATTATGAACCAGTGATCCTGTCTCTTTTTTTTTTTTTTTTTTTTTTTTTGAGTGTTCCACCTGTTTTATCCTGACACCCTACCTCTGCCAACTGTGGCATCACCTCGCATCGCTTCACATCGCCTGCGTCGGGCAAAAAAAGATGCACACCGAACAGACTACAGTCTATGGCCAACTGGCATGTACTGCGCTTTAATGAGAGAACATATCTCTCCCATCCAGCAGGTGGGAGTAGTTTGTATTTGGCATCCACACATGGAAACCGGAAGAGCTAGAACTGTGAATCTTATGCCAGAGTGCAGCTTTCACTATTCGATTTGTGTAAAGTTTCTGTATGTGTAATCAGTTCCTTTTTTTCTAGTGTGCTCATTCGCTAAGCTGAATAGCCAATCAAAGTTGTATTTCTTTTGAAAAAGTAATGTTTTTTTGAGCATCGGTCAGCATTCTTTTTTCTCTTTGACTCTAGTCGGCTACCGTCAGCTATTTTTTGCCTAATTCTGCATGTTGAATTGGCACCGGAGCTCGTCAGTGAGAAAGAGAACTCATGTAGTCAGGGTTGCCTGTTTATTCCATCTGGAGAATTAGGCTACTTTAAATCTTAAAGTATGTACATGAGTATTAAACTAAGCAGAAGCAATAGTTACATTGCCTTATAGCATTTAATCTGCTATGCCATGTCAACTGTCAAATAAGAATGCAGCAGCCCTGCTTACAGCACCTCTATTGAGTAGATAACCAGTTTGTTTAGTAAACTTATGCTGTAATTGTTCAGAAGAAAGTGGGCATTAGCAAGAAGTTGACACAGATAAGTCAACTTCTTGCTAGGAATTGTGCAGTCCACATGGGGAGGATATTGACAGTCTAACAGACTGTATTACAGACTACATTAACTTCTGTGTGGAGAATACTGTACCCACCAGGACTGTACGGTGTTTTCCCAACAACAAACCGTGGATTAACCCTGATATAAAGACTCTCCTTAAAGAGAAGAAGAGGGTGTTTAAATCAGGAAACAAAGAAGAGCTGAAAACTGTCCAGAGAGAACTGAGAAAGAAGATCAGGGAAGGAAAAGCATGCTACAAGAGGAAGATGGAGGATCAGCTGCAGCAGAACAATGTCAGCGGTGTGTGGAAGGGGCTCAAAACCATCACGGGTCATAAGGAGTCCAGTTTTCAGGCTGAGGGTGACCAGAAGTGGGTGAATGATCTCAATCTATTCTTTAACAGATTCGATCAGCTACCCTCCCCTGCCCCCATCCAGTCCCCCCTGCTGCAATCCCCCCTCTCTGCCTCCACAGCAAGTAGCTACAGCCCCACCTCTCTCTGCACAGCTATCAGCTCACAGACAATACACAACACACCTAACTTCCCTCCCCTGCCGATTCCCTCCAGTCAACACTCCATCCAATACACACTGCCCCTTACAGAAGCCCAGGTGAGAATGGAGCTCAGGAAGATCAAAGCGAGGAAGGCTGCGGGCCCAGACGGCATCAGCTCCAGGCTACTTAAGACCTGTGCAGACCAGCTGTGTGGCATATTGCTGTACATGTTTGACCTGAGCCTGAAGCTGGGAAAGGTGCCACAGATATGGAAAACATCCTGCGTTTCTCTTCACCATCTACACTGCAGACTTCATGTTCAGCTCAGCAACCTGTCACCTACAGAAGTTCTCTGATGACTCTGCCATCGTCGGTCTGATCACGGATGATGATGACAGGGAGTACAGAGGACTTGTTCAGAACTTTGTGGACTGGTGCCAACGGAGCTGCCTCCAGATAAATGCGGGGAAAACGAAAGAACTGGTGGTGGATTTCCGTAGGCACAAACAAACTTTATCACCAGTGAACATTCAGGGAAAGGACATTGTGAGAGTGGACTCTTACAAATACCTGGGTGTTCACCTAAACAACAAACTGGACTGGACAAACAACACTGAGGCAATTTACAAGAAAGGGCAGAGCAGACTCTTTCTGCTGAGGAGATTACGGTCTTTTGGAGTGCAAGGAGAGCTACTGAAGACCTTTTTGACTCTGTAGTGGCCTCAGCCATATTCTATGGAGTGGTCTGCTGGGGCAGCAGCATCTCTACTGCAGACAGGAAGAGACTAGACAAGCTGATCAGGAAGGCCAGCTCAGTCCTGGGGATTCCCCTGGACACTGTACAGGAGGTGGGAGAAAGGAGGATGGTAGCAAAACTATCATCATTGCTGCAGAACGCCTCACACCCCCTGTATGTAACCGTTACATCACTGAGCAGCTCCTTCAGTGACAGACTGATACATCCTAAGTGTCTGAAGGAGCGTTACAGAAGGTCTTTTCTCCCTGCTGCTGTTAGACTTTACAACCAAAGCTGTTCCCAGTAAACCAGTAAACCAGTCACCAAAATACACTGTTATTACTTTTTAGCTGTGCAATAAACATTACCTGTGTGCAATATTACATGCAACATGTGCAATAGTACCCACAATTACGTGCAATACCACTTTAAAATATTACCCCGAAATGCGTATTTTATTTATTTTATTTCTCCCCCCCCACCCATTTGTATTTATACATTGTACTGTGTATATACTGTTATTATAGTATGTGTATATTCTTTTTTATTTATTTGCATTTATTTTTATTTCTTTGTTTATTATTATTATTATTATTTGTTTTTATTTATTTGCTTTTATTTCTTTGTATATTCTTTTTTTTTATATATTTGCATTCATTTTTATTTCTTAATTTTTGCTGCTGTAACACAGAAATTTCCCCACTGTGGGACGAATAAAGGTTTATCTTATCTTATCTTATCTTATCTTATTGATTTGCATCACTGTGGGGGGAAAAAAACATTAATGCAGTTAACTCAAACGTGTCATGATATAGATGCAAATCTGTTTGCAGCCTATTTGTGAACCTACTTGCAAAACTTTTTGCAGCCTATTGTTGTCTTATTTTTTTTTTAATTCTCAGGCCACACTGTGTGTGTGTGTGTGTGTGTGTGTGTTTGTGTGTGTGTGTGTATATATATATATATAAATTTTGTTTTCAATAAAACTGTAGAAATGTGTGGCTGTGTCTCTGACCTGGCAGTCTCCCCTTGGAAAAGCTCTCAGAGTCCAGGTGATATGTATCCTGGAGACGCATTAGAGCTTTGGCTGCACCTTTTTGGTCCTCCTCGTCTGGGAAAAATTGTTTGTGTACTGAAATGTTTGAGATGAAACCTGAAAGTAGTTAGAAGTAGAAAAATAGAAAAAAAGAGAAAGTAATGTATTATCTCCATCATCACAATAATCACCATTAAAAGATAAATATTTCTGTTACACATGTTTAACCATTTCACCAAATTACCATGGGTTACAATCTAAGATCCAAGAATTTTCCTGTACTGTACATTAACATACAAAAAGTAAACTGAGAATTATTTGGGAATATAAAGACTTAATTTTAAAAATATGAAAGAAAAACCTAGGAAAAGGTTAAGAACTTGATACATTAGCTATTACACAGAGACAGAATATAAATTTAACTCATACAAAGTACTTTTACTAAAATACAAGCTACATGTATTTAGAATTATGACAGGAGCTGCAAATGTTTAAAACTAGTTTGTAAAATACAATAATCTAGGAATTCAATATTCAATTTGATAATCAACAAGACCCTCTGAGAAATGTCTCTGTCTATCAAAATGCAATTGTGGCTCATTCATTTTTGCAGATATACTTTTGATTTCATAAACAAATTTAGATTAAATATAGAAAAGTATCCACTCTGAATTTCCCAGCTCACCACCTCATTTTATTTAAAACATTTTATGTACTTTGTAATGCTACCATCTCAAGTGGATGATGGCTTTAACTGGAAAGTAAAGTATTATGACCCAATGCACAGCTCATTTGTAAATATGGTTTAGGCAGTGTTGTTTTACGGGGATGTACACTAATCAGCAATAATATTAAAACCACTAACAGAAATTATACTGGAAGCTGTCATGGGGTGGAATGTATTAGGCAGGAAGGAAACAGTCATAAATCAATGTTGATTATTGGAAGCAGATAAAACAGTTTGTGTCATTGCTTAAAAAGTAACTGATTATAATGCACAGTGCAGCACAGCTTGCTGTGGATGGGGTGGGGTAGCAACAGACTGGACTGGTCTGATGAATTGCATTTTATTTTGTATCATGTGAATAGCTGGGTGCTGTGGAACAAATGGCTCCAGAATGTACCAGAATAAAAGAAGGCAAGCTGGTGAAGACAGTTTGATGCTTTAAGCAAATGCCACCTCCTCCACTTTTTCAGTATAAACAAAAACACAATTGCCAATGCAAATTCATCTCACTCTATTTGTTTAGCTCTTTCTGTTGAAACTTCCTATTGTAACAGCGCAAGCCGATGATGAAAAAAAAAACACCCTACAAAAAAACTTTAACTGCAAAACTGGAAACGAAAGTGCAAAACATAGAAAGGAGAAAAGGAAGAAAAAAAGAAATCACAAAAAAATACAAAACAAAATCATGTTTTTATGCATATGCAATTGTGTGATTCTGTATGATTCAGTTTTGTGCAATATATTTTTTTGCTTTTAAATTTTTGATTCACGTATATTTTTCAAACGATGACCAATTTTCTGGTGGAAAATTAATCTTTTAGTAATGCACATCCCCAAACAAATGAACTACCTCTAACATTCACATAGTTGTTGATTTTAATGTGACTCATATATATTCAAACAGGCGATAATTTTAATGGGACATCATTAGCATAATTAGGAAAAAAATTTTATCTGTTACTGTTTGACAAAGGTGGGAGTTTCATGCTAGATGTATGGGTTAGGATGTCATGATGGTGTCATGTCTGCTAATTTCAAAGAAACGTGTTTAGCCTTATAAAAATAAGTCCCTAGGTGGTGTTCTTACAATCTGAAGTTCCACATAAATGTGGTAATAGCATGAGCAGACAAGACACAATCATGATGTCCTAACTGGTAATAACACCTCACATTCTCACCATACTTATAAAAGGTTTTACAGTAAACACTTGTTTCGCACTACTCCACTATTTCCATTTTGCTAAACATTGTAGCTGGCAGAGCAGTGGTGCTCTTCAAACAATTTGACATGTAAGCGAGCAGGCACGCTGGTCAAGCTCTGACAGTGTAGCTTTAGAACTAGTATCCATCTGGCAATTATCCCCTCTCTATCCAACAAAATAGACAAAATCTTATCCTCTCTGGGACAAATAAGGCCTTTTTAAATTCTGCTGCTCTGTGTTTCACTGAAAGCTGGCTGAATGTAGCTATTCCGGACACTGGTTACATCTGCCGGGCTTCCAGCAGTTTATAGCTTAATGGACATTCTGTGCCATCCAGATGAGTATGGGTTCCCTCTTGAGTTCCTCTCAAGGTTTCTTCCTTATGCCATCTCAGGGAGACTTTCCTTGCCACAGTCGCCACCGGCTTGCTCATTAGGAACAAACTTACATTTATAAAGCACAATCTTATTCATTCTTTCTTACCACATCATCTGTGCAAAGCTGCTTTGAGACAATGTCCATTGTTAAAAGCGCTATACAAATAAAAATTAATTGAATTGAGAGGATCGCAACAAAGAATCGGCAGGGAAATTGTGAAGAGGTAGAACATGCTTTTACATCAATGAAAGCTGGTGTACAGATGTAACAGCTTTGAAGAAGTTGTGCTGTCCTGATCTAGAGGCGCTCTTTATCAGCTGAAAAAACTTTCTTCTTGCTGCAGGAGTTTTCATCGTTCATTCTGGTCAGTGTGTATATTCCTTTGCAAACGTGTGTGAACGCAGCGCTGCAACAGCTGACCCATCTAATCACAGACACTGAGCACCTGGACTCTGCTATATTCATTCTCTGGGACTTAAATTAAGCAAACATCATGTGAGAACTTTCAAAATTCATACAGCATAGTACATGCCCTACCAGAAACAAACATTTTGGACCACTGCTACAGCACAATCAAGGATGTATATCGCTCCAACCACAGAGCTGCTTTAGGACTCTCTGACCACTGCCTGGTTCATCTTCTTCCAACATACAAAAACTTAAATCTGCTAAGCCTGTAGTAAGAACTGTAAAAAGATATACCAATAAAACAGAGCAGGCATTACAAGCCTGTTTTGACTGCACTAATTGGAGTGTTTTTTAAGCTGCTGCCTCTGATCTGGATGAGCTCACAGACTCTAACATCTTAAATCAGCTTCTGTGAAGATATATTCATTCTTATTAGGACTAATTTAACATACAACAACGATAAGCCATGGTTCACAGTAAAACTCAGAGAGCTTTATCAGGCCAAAGAGAATGCCTACAGAAATGGGCACAAAATCTGGTACAATCAGGCCAGGAACACACTGACAAAGGAGATTAGATTGGCTAAGAGGAGCTAATCTAAAAAGCTGGAAAATCAGTTTTCAGTCTACAACCTGGCTTCAGCGTGGAAAGGCCTGAGAGACATAAGCTACAACACACCATCCCCCAGCTCTGTAGGGAATCAACAAGTGACCACTTTAAATTACCACCTGTTTGAATGTTAATAGTAATATGGCTTGTAATATCAAGTCACATCTAAAGGAACAACATGTTAATAAAGTTTTCAGTCCAGTAAAATGTTGTTGCTTTGAAGTAGAGTTGTATACGGTACGTATGGCTACAAATTTAAAAACACACTTAAAAATATCACACAAAACTGAAAAATGTATTAAAAATTATCAGAATCACACACAGAATCAAGTATCCTGTGCATATTAGTCCACTATTAAGTTCATTATTATTTGTGTAGCGCTTTTAACAATGGACATTGTCTCAAAGCAGTTTTACACAGATAATGTGGTAAGAAAGAATGAATAAGATGTTCTTTGTAAGTGTAAGTTTGTATCTAATGAGCAAGCCGATGGCATCTGTGGCAAGGAAAAACTAACTAAGATGGCAGAAGGAAGAAACCTTGAGAGGAACCAGACTCAAAAGGTAACCCATCCTCATCTGGATGGTACCAAATGTCCATTTGTTACAGCTAAGCGATGTTGAGGTGTAGACCTGAGTCAGTGTAGCAGACTGTTGACATTAAAATGTTTAAAGCTTCTGTGTTACTCCATAATTTCATGGATCCCCAGGCCGTTGATGTGAAACCATCCCCAGCAACACAAAGTAGCCTACAATTGAAGAGAACACCATCCAGAGGCAGGCCGGGACAAAGCGGGCAGATAGGAGGAGAGGGGCAGGGAAGGAACATTGGTCACTGGTACCACAGGAGCATGTTTTACTCGACCGAGAAAGAGAGAGAGAAGATGGGTGACCGGGTGACTGATTTGGATTATTAAGTATCCTTATTGTTAAATAAAAGTTAAGGACACTGTGCAGTTGGGGACTCTGGCAAGACTCGTTATGGCAGCTTAACTAAAAGGGAGAGCCAAAAGGTACCACAAGGATCTCTGGGATAAGAGATGACCCAACACACCACCATGAACAAACTTGAGCGAACACATGAGAGTGAGGTGATGACGGCGTACAAATATACAAATATCCCAGTTCACCAAACACTCATATCTGTGATTTCTCCAGATCTGCTCCTTCACCTAAGAAAAACCTACAAATAAAAGACTTACTTAAATAAATATATTTTTTAGGCTCGACTTAAACACTAATTGGAAGGCTCTTTCATAACTGTGGGGCTTTATAAGAGAAAGATCTGCCTCCCCTGCTGTAGTCTTCATTATTTGAGGTACCAACAAATAGCCTGCAGGTTTTGATCCAAGTAGGCGTGGGGATCAAAATAGTACAGAAGTTTACTCAGATACTGCGGCGCGAGACCATTAAGTGCTTTATACGTCAGAAGTAGTATTTTATAATAAATGAAAGATTGAATTGGGAGTGTAAGATAATTTGTTAACATATATTGAACAGACTGCACACTCTAAAAAAAAAAATAAAATAAAACAGCACACAGCAGCAATGGACACATTGTTCTGGAAGTTTACCAGAATGTTGACCAGAATAAATTGTTCTTGGCCACCTTGCCAGTAAGAACAGTGGCATGACGTGAGGGAATGTGCAGAAGGAAAAATAAAAATCAAGTCAAGTCAAGAGGCTTTTATTGTCATTTCTACTATACACAGTGGTACTGAGGATCCATCAATAATCAGTGGAGATTGCTCGCTCTGTGCTCTCCTGAAGTCCACAACCATCTCTTTGGTTTTGTCAACATTCAGAGACAGGTTGTTTGCTCCACACCAGGCTGTTAACCGTTGCACCTCCTCTCTGTATACTGACTCGTCGTTTTTGCTGATGAGACCCACCACGGTCGTGTCATCGGCAAACTTGACGATGTGGTTGGAGCTGTGCATTGCTACACAGTCGTGAGTCAGCAGAGTGAACAGCAGTGGGCTGAGCACACAGCCCCGAGGGGCCCCAGTGCTCAGTGTAGTGGTGCTGGAGATGCTGTTCCAGATCCGGACTCACTGAGGTCTCCCAGTCAGGAAGTCCAGGATCCAGTTACAGAGGGAGGTGTTCAGGCCCAGTAGGCTCAACTTCTCGATCAGGTGCTGAGGAATGATTGTGTTGAATGCTGAGCTGAAGTCAATAAACAGCATGCGTACCTTGTTGTCCAGGTGGGTGAGGGCCAGATGGAGGGTTGTGGAGATGGCATCGTCCGTGGAACGGTTTGGACGATACGCAAACTGCATGGGGTCCAGGGAGAGTGAAAGCTGGGTTTTAATGTGACTCATGACGAGCCTCTCGAAGCACTTCATCATGATGGGTGTGAGCGCGACGGGACGATAGTCGTTGGGGCAGGAGACAGTAGATTTATTCGGCACAGGAACAATGGTCGTTGTCTTGAAGCACGTGGGAACAACGTTGCTGCTCAGGGAGATGTTGAAGAGGTCAGTGAAGACATCTGCTAGCTGTTATGCACATTCCCTGAGCACTCTGCCAGGAATGTTGTCAGGTCCAGCAGACTTCCGTGGGTTAACTCTGCATAGAGTGTTCCTCACTTCAGCTGTGGTTAGACAGAGCACCTGGTCAGTGGGTGGAGGGGTGGTCTTCTTCGACTTCACGTTGTTCTGTAGATCAAAACGGGCGTAGAAGTCGTTCAGCGCATCTGGTAGGGAGGCATCACGGTCACAAGCAGGTGATGTCTTGTAGTTCGTGATCACCTGGATGCCCTGCCACATGCGCCGGGTGTCTCCGCTGTCCTGGAAGTGGTCGTGGATTTTCTTTGCGTGTGCGCGCTTCGCCTCTCTAATGGCACGGGACAGTTTGGCCCTTGCTGTTCTTAAGGCCATCTTGTCCCCTGTTCTGAAGGCAGAGTCTCTTTGTTTCAACAGCACACGCACATTTGCAGTCATTCACGGCTTCTGGTTGGAGCGTATAGTGATGGTCTTGGAGATGGTCACATCATCAACGCACTTGCTGATGTAGCTGGTCACTGATGATGTGTACTCCTCCAAGTTGATGGAATTGCTGTTGGTTGCAGCCTCTCTAAACATGTCCCAGTCAGTGCACTCATAACAGTCCTGAAGAGCAGAAGTAGGTCCTTCTGGCCAGGTTTTCAGCTGTTTCAGAACCGGTTTAGAGCGTCTGATGAGCGGTCTGTATGCTGGAATTAACATAGAGCAGTTGTCTGAGTATCCGAGATGGGGGCGGGGCTCCGCATGATACGCGCCGGGGATGTTTGTGTAAACAAGATCCAGCGTGTTCGCTCCTCTCGTTGCAAAGTCCACATGCTGCTGGAGTTTAGGAAGTACAAGAAGCACAGTCCTAAGATTCACATAGTTGAATTCATGGCCGGAGACAGCCCGTGGTAAATAAAATGGTCTACATGTAACAGTCATAAACTCCACTAGCGATGAGCAGTAGCGTGAAACAAGCACAGAGTTCTTACAACATTCCGTGTTGATATAAACACACACGCCACCACCGCGAGTCTTACCGCACAGAGCTGCGTTTCTGTCGGCTCGAAACACGGTTAGCCCGTCTAGCTGGATGGCGGCTTCCGGAACTCTGTCGCTGAGCCACATCTCCGTGAAAACAAAGGCGTAACAGTCTCTAAACTCTCGCCGTGTTGTTCGCTGGAGTCGGATGTAATTCAGTTTATTGTCCAGGGAGCAGAAGTTTGAAAGAAAAATGGACAGGAGAGCCGGCCGGCTAGGGTTAGCATTTAGCCTAGCACGGACACCCGCCCGCTTGCCGCGCTTCCGCTTCCTCGAACAGCGCTTCCGACGTCCCCTCTCCCGGCCACTGGCATCAGGTGACACCGAGGGCTGGGGGCCTGGTCTTTGTGGCCGAGGTCGCAGCAAGCCGAGGTCACGAAGGTTATTAATAACTTCATCATGCAGATTGTTGGTTACATGATGCCTGTACCGTAGCAGTGTCTGGTGGTCATACACATGAACACAGCTGACTCTGGTGTCCATGTATTGTGAAAGGTCGAGCTAAATATGGTGAAAGCACCATTTTTGGATCCGGAGAGGCCGCTGCAAGCTACTGCCGCGCCGCCATCTTGTTGGATCTTGTTATTAATAACCATAAGACAAAATAGGAAATATAGGAAATATCTCCAGCTAAATCTTCACTGGCCTGACCAGAAAGATCATCACATACAGGTGAGGTGGGCCTATAATCATGACCACCTACAATAATCCATGAATCAGCACTGGCACTGGATACAATACTGTCATTATCTTTTTCTTCTTCTTTCGGCTTCTCCCATGAGGGGTCGCCACAGCGGATCATCCTTCTCCATACCCCCCGGTCCACTACATCGGTCTCTTTCACTCCAACCACCTGCATGTCTTACCTCACCAAATCCATAAACCTCCTCTTTAGTCTTCCTCTTTTTCTCCCTCCTGGTGGCTCCATCCTCAGCATTCTCCTACCGATATACCCCATGTCCCCCCTCTGTACATGTCCAAACTATTTCAATCACACCTCTCCCACCTTGTCTCCAAAACGTCCTACATGCGCTGTCCCTCTAATAATCTCTTTCTAATACTGTCCATCCTCGTCACTCCCAATGAAAACCTCAACATCTTCAGCTCTGCTACCTCCAGCTCCACCTCCTGTCTTTTAGGCAATGCCACTGTCTCTAAACCATACAACACCGCAGGTCTCACCACTGTCCTATAAACTTTCCCTTTCACTCTTGCAGTTACCCTTCTATCACAAATCACTTAACACTTCACCGCTGTCACACTGTCATCATACATGTCCTGCACCACCCTCACATATTTCTCTGACACATCTGACTGCCTCATACAATACCACAATACTGTCATTATCAATATCTGGAAATGGGTTGGAATCAGGGAGACATATGTCCGTTTGGGCATCAGAGACTTGTGGGACACAAACCAGCCGGTTTGATGGCCACATTCTTGGTTCAGGTGCAGGTGTAGAAGAGGGCAGAGTCAAGAAACAACGAATATTCAGCAGCGACATGCGTTAGCAGAAACTGCCAATACAGTCTTTTAAGTGAGGACATGGGGCCTTGTGCCAGGTTACGCTGTACAGGGATGTACCTGGCTAAAACATAACATTCTTTAGCACTAACTTAAGCATGTATGCAGAATCATGTAATCACTAAAACACTAAATCTAACACTAAATGTAAATGTAATTTAATTGGATAAGATGGAAGTAGTTTTAGAAGTACTTCCATCTTATCCAATTACATTACATTTACATTTACATTTGGGCATTTAGAGACGCCCTTGTCCAGAGCGATGTACAAAAGTGCTATCCAAGTTCCTGCAGGACATCTATAGCAAATGTGCCGGACCAGGGCAAGAAAGATAGTGAAGGATCTATCCCAACAATGGACTCTTTTCTCTGTTGTGCTCAGGGAAGTGCTTCAGATCCTTGAAGGCAAATACATGAGGAGAAACTCTTCCTGTAGACCAGACCTGGGCAAACTACGGCCCGCGGGCCACAACCGGCCCTTTGTACGTCCCTGTCCGGCCCGCGTGAGGCCAATCATAAATTACAGGGATGCACCAAAAATTCGCCCACCGAAAATTTTCGGCCGAAATACCTAAATCACCGAAACAACACGGCCGAAACACAATTGTAATGACGCAATAAAAAAGCGCAGCCAGCACACGATTATCTGGATAAGAGCCAACATGTCTGCGGTGTGCGGCGAGCGATTTGCAAAACATGCAATGCTGAAATTTCAAGAGTGGGTGTATCTGCAAAGAGTTTCTCCACGTCGGGTTTAATTTATCACCTGAAATCCAAACATCCCGATTGCCATTCTAAATATGAGAAGAACGCGGCGCAGAAAAGTAAAGTCAATCCGAGTACGCGCGCTCCGTCTGTAGAGGACGTTTTTGAAAAGGCAAGAAAGTTTTTCAGTGATGGTGCCAAGGCAAAAGGCAAACACAAAAAATGATGGAATTCATTGCCTTAGATCAGTGGTCGCCAGTGGATCGACGGGTTGATCTTTGAAACATTCCTCGTGGATCCCGAAAATAATAATAATTATAATATAATATTATTTATTACACGGCTCTTCTTAATGCTGTAGATTAGAACGTTCCATTCACTTGAATGGGCTTCCAAACGTTCGGTGGTCAATTATTTTCGTTTAACAGACCGTTGCTAATAATAATTGACCGCTGTCTGTCTGTCAATACTATGAATGGTAACTAATAAATAACAATAATTTATAATAATAAATAAAACACTTTTGTAATTGATTTATTCTTTGAATTGCATTGCATTGATTTCAGTGAGGTTAGTACACACTCATAGCCATAAATGCAATGGTTCTAATAATTGACAATCTTTTCTTTCGGTGTTTCTGTGTTTCGGTTTTGGCCTTGGTTTCCTCATTTTTGGTTTTTGGTCTCGGCCAAGAATTTTTATTTCGGTTCATCCCTAAAATATTATCGTTGGTGTGGCCCTCTGACACAATTCAGGTTTCTCATGTGGCCCCTTGTAAAAATCAATTGCCCACCCCTGCTGTAGACCATTCAGAGTCTAAACCAGAAAGCACCTAGCACCTTGCACCTAGACTTCTGTCTCTGTCACAATTTTCCTTCGTTGAACAATTATTTTGCACAAATTGCACGAAACTGTCACTTTAACACTGGACTGGCACATGGACACTTTAGTGACAATCACACTGGAACACTTTAAATCTGGACTTCTGGCAATATCTGTCATAGATACATCCATCCCTTACTGTCTAATTTATATTACATACACACACACACACACACACACACACACACACACACACACACACACA
>JAAIIK010000152.1:145255-166872 GCA_014706435.1 Silurus glanis
CACACACACACACACACACACACACACACACACACACACACACACACGATGTTCCAGTGCAACTCATGGCTGCTGTGGCTAACATGTCATTAATACAAATTTAATTACATGGTTGTTTGTACAAGATATACACTGATTGTAAGAGTACAATTTTATTTAAAATAAAAATTAATTAGTTATGTAGCAAATGCAATTCTGCGATAAACGAACCGTGGTAAAGCGGGGATTACTGTATTGCATATATAGTTTCATATATAGTTTCATTGTTGATTTCAAAATTTATTTCATTGTATTAAATGTTATGTCTTTTGACTATCACAAACGATGAAGAATTTCCTCTCAAACACATTGGAGAAATTTTAAATATACCCCATAAGCTTTATCCTTAATTTTGAAAACTGCAATATTAATATGTGTGTGTCAATTTAAAATTGTTTTTTGAGCTCTCCAATATTAAGTTATACTCCCGTCACACTCCCCTTTCTCCCCAAACCCAAGTAGTCTGGACATGTGCAGCACCCTCACTTTCTGTAAGATAAATGTTGAATTATTTGAATTTATTCAAATGTTAAATGAACTCCATTGCTGCACCAGCTTAGATGAAATTCGACAAAAAGCCCATCAGTTTTTAATATATTTATTAGGGATGTAAACAATAATTAGCCAAATGTTTTTTCAAAAAGTGTGTCCTAGAGGAAAAAAGATTTTTGACTCAAAAGATACCTGTGCAGAACACAAGTCCTCATCAGGGACTCCTTAAACCCCAGTCACAAATTGTTCAACTTCCTTCCATCAAAAAGGAAAATTCGAACCAGCAAGTTCAGGGCCAGCTTTTTTCTCAATCTGCCATCGCTCTACTGAACCCTACACTACACCACTAGGGCACTGATATTTTACTGATTTTACTACCAGTAATCATCATGTAATTCTGCTCCTCTCTGGACATTCTGAATCATCTCTGGATAATGATAACTATGTAATTTTAATTAATAGAATATCCTAGATTATCTTCTATACACCTACATATAATACCGTATTTTTCGGACTATAAGCCGCTACTTTTTTTCCACGTTTTGAACCCCGCGTCTTAAACAACGAAGCGGCTTATTTATGGATTTTTCCTGGGTTTTTCCCGGATTCACAAACTTCAAGCCAAAAAACTGAGCGACATAACATTAGACCAATGAAATTTCCGAACGGAAACGAAAAAAACGCACCTCACGCACACACCTCACCATTTCAGCACGACGATGACAAAAAATAAACTCCCCAGAGTAATACAGTGGTACCTTGACCTACGAGTTTAATTCGTTCCGTGGACGAGCTCGTATCTCAATTTGCTCGCACATCAAATCAGTTTTCCATATTGAAAATACTTAAAATGGCATTAATCCGTTCCAACCCTCAAAATGACACCCCGTTTTTATGTTTCATGTTATTAAATTGGAAAATACATTTCTAAATAACAAATCTTGTATAAAAACATAATAGAAAGAGTATGTAAAGATCAGGGTGTCAGGGTGAAGGGATAGCTCACTAAAACTCCAGTTGCAACACAAATCATATAAGCACAGACAGGTTTCCGAAACTCGTGCTTTTTTATTTTTTCTTGGCAACAGCGTTATGGGTTAGTCAAAGAGCATCAGAAAATAATAAGGACATAATCCTCAGTCTCACACGCACACACAAAAGTAATAGCGGAAGAATGCAGTGACATGCTATTCCCAAAATGCCGCTCAGCTCTTAAAGGAGCCACAACATATTTCACCCGTTACACCGTGTAACAGACACTCTATTTCGGTAAAGCCTGTGTAAAGTTCATTAGTTTCAGTGTAGACACCTGCGGCTTATACACAGGTGCGGCTTATTTATGTTAAAAATAAAAATATTTGTAAAATTCAGTGGGTGCGGCTTATATAAGGGTGCGCTTTATAGTCCGGAAATTACGGTAAATGGTTTACTTGCCCAGAAAGGTTATCATAAAATTTTTACATGAAAAATCACTAGACATGAAATACCCACACACGTCTACCTTTGCCAGCAGGTAGGTTTAAAGGTAGGAGAAAAATAGGCATGCCTAAATTTAGAGCATGCAAAGATCAAAAACAGTAATCTGAGCACAGTATTACAGTAGGGACTCCATAGCTGTGAGGTGGCAATTTGCCTTTATTATAAGTTAATGTATACAATGATTCTACCAATTCTGATTCATGTTTTGAGTGATATTTCTCCTCATTGGCTAATACCTTTCAAGCATTTTATACCACCTTCTACATACTGAAGAAATCTACATAAAGAACGCTTCATGCAAACACAAGAAACAACAAATTAAAATAAAAACCAAAAACCTAAAAAAAATGTAGCACTAGTTTCCCCATCATTAATAAATTAATGATAATTTTAATAAAAAAATTTAATCTATAACAAATTGCTCAAATTCTAACCAACTGAAAGTAAAGCCCATTGTTTACCTTCTGAAGAGTCCTGTAGCACTAGACCTTCTAGCTCAGACCATTCCGTATTAAGTCTCTTCATCAGCTTGTAAGCATTTACTGGATGAGCCAAAAACCCTTCTGGATCAGAAGTTGATGCAAGTGTTAGGACCTCCAGCCTGCTTGCCCAGCTGTAAGGGACCCAAGAAATGGCAACAAAATTTTATTTGAATTATTTTTGTACATTACCACCCATACTTTATTGCCAGCATTTGTGGAAACCTCAAAATCACACCCCTTCCACTCTAACTCTTTCCCATTTGCTGTTGGAATAACCTGCACTTTTGTGAAAAGTCACTCAAGGCCACTCAATTTATCCAAATCAGGTTGGGCTGCTCAAGTTATGGGTTAGTGTGACGGCAAGATAACACAGCCAAAGTAACAGCCACAGTAAACTATTCAATCTTTAGTCACTGTTGTGGTTTGCAGCTAATGTTTATGCATTTGCACACCAATGCATATTTTTTCCTTTTTTTAATTAGGCCTGTTAGCTTGCTGCGTTTCGTTCCATTCTCATTTTATAGCATTTGTCTACTACAACAGTTAAGGATCTGTTTTGAAAAGTGATTTACTGCAGCTATACTATACATTCAAATGCTTGTTTTCAGTGTTTGTATATTTAATTTATATTGTTTAATTATTATACAAATTAAATTGATACATTCACAACTAAACAAAATGTCCATTCTGTAGCATTACAATTTCCCTTCAGTGTTCTTGTGCACAAATCAAGCTCCATGAAGACATGGTCAGGTATACCAAGACTGATGTGGATAAATCTGCTAATACATTGTTTCGACAATTTTTGTTTACATTTTATAGTGATTTTATATGCATGGTTGTCAAATTGCCATCTGCAATTATCATTAGATACAATACAAATGTTGTTTTTTACACAAATTGCTTTACCTTGCATACATAAAAGCTGGGGTTTTTTACAGAAAGAAACAACCCAGAATGAGTGCATTTGTTCAAGGAGAAATAATCCATGCACTCCTCAACAAGCAGCCACTATAAAAAAAAACTTTCTTTCGGCTTCTCCCATCAGGGGTCGCCACAGCGGATCATCCGCATGTTTGATTTGGCACATGTTTTTACGCTGGATGCCCTTACTAACGCAACCCTCCCCATTTATCCGGGCTTGGGACCGGCACTAAGAGTGGCTGGGGTTGGTTCCCTGACCAGGGATCAAACCCGGGCCGCAGCGGTGAGAGCGCCGCATCCTAACCACTAGACCACCAGGGACCCAACAAGCAGCCACTATAAGCTTCATAAAATGTCAAAATTAAAGAGTTAAACTTTTGCATTGTTAAGTACACTTTTAAACTTAAATAACCTGAATTAGGGTTTTATATAGTTATAATAAGCAAAACATATAATTAAAATAAATAAAATGAATAAATCTGATTATCCAATTAATCAATTATCAAAATAATAATTAGTTTCAGCCCTAGCTATAAGTATTCAAAAAGTGACCATTTTCCACTGTACACTACTACAATGGGTTTGAAAAAGCAATCAAGATGAGACTTTTAGATTTTATTCAATATGCTTAACAAGAATGTTGCATTGATGGTTTTGGGATTTCAGATATTTTTATTCAATCCCACCAATTTCACAGGTTCAAAAGCAATTGGACAAACTAACGCAACTATATATATAATATTATATATATATATATATATATATATATATATATTATGCATTTATGTATTATGTTTACTACTTGGATATGCAAGTCCTTTCATTCAAATGAAATAACTGAAGTCTAAAACCCATAGACACCCATTTTTTGCGGCAGCAGGGTTGATGACTGGAAATGTCAATACTTTTGTACCTGATGGTGCATGTACAATACATTTGAAAGAAATGAAGGACACTATTGGAAAAACTTGCTACAATATATTTTCCTTGTGTAAGAACATACTTTTTTACAGCATTAAGCTTCAACTCTTCTGCTTGGATGTATTCCTTCAGGGACTGAACCAAATCCCTCTCCGCAAAAATCAAGTCCGTCATCTGGCCTGAGGGTGAGATAAGAGTGGAAAAACTATTTGTGCAATAATTTAACACAATATTCTTTTTAAAAGACTTGGGTTGAAATGTTTATTGTTAAACATTATTTTAAAATTTGCATTTTGCAAGGTGTCAAAGGCCATTTACCATTTGTTATTAGCAATCACAACATACTTGCAATGCAACTAACTTTGATTAAGCTAATGCAGAGTCTTGTAAAATGGGCATTGTAGGGATGCTTCAAGCTGAACAACAAATGGATAACATTTCATTAACAATTCAACAGTTTAAATTAATATCTTAAAATATTGTATAAATAAGGTTTATATGCACAGAGCTCCATAACAAATTAGCAAAAAACCCCCAATGCTAAAAACATCAACAAAGTCACACCCACTTTATTAGGAACACCTGTACATGCAGTTATCTAATCATGTGCATTACATCAGCAGTACATCGCAAATTAATGCGAGACAGGTCAGAATTACAGAATTTAGAAATAGTGGGACATACTTAACCTTCCATACTCAAATTTATTTATTTATTTTATTTAATTTGAAAGAAAAAAAAAACAACGAAGCATTAGTGAATTTGTTCAAAGGAGAAATCCCCCATGCACTCCTCAATAAGCAGCCACTATAAGCTTTAAAATGTCCAAATTAAAGATAGTTAAACTCAATTTGTGGATTTTGCATTTTTCTTTTAATGTAATAAAAAAATTGTAAAAAAAATCGTTAAATTGTCCCACTATGTACAGACAAGCACGAGTCGAGAATACAAATGCAAAGAGTTTAATTGCGTGTTAAGTGTTTTCCTCCAATAAAAAAAGGACGAAAGTTAAGAGAAAATGCTTTGTGGCTCTGTGGCTCGTTAGCCCGACTGCCACTAGTGTTGAGTAAATTGCCTCACACAGATTATCTCATCTTTACTCGCTATCATAAGCACTACTTCGGTTCTGTGTCTGCCTTTTGAAGACAGGTGAGGTCTCGTTCGAATTGCACAAGGTGGAGGCACACAAGGTGGAAAAGCATATCGCGACTTACATCTGAAGCAGGCCCAGCTGAAATCTAATACTCCCACCACCTCAACTCTGTGTGTTTCTCTGCCCAGGCCCTCACACCTAGAAAGCGGCACGCCCAGGTATTGTTCACTTTGGCGCCGTGGCACCACAGACCCTGGATGCAGCAGCGGAGGACGCAAGCCAATTAAGGTCTCACCGCAGCAATTCACTCGGGCTGAGGACTGGACTATGACTGAGCCATTGCAACCTTAATTCTGTTTTGTTTTTGTTTTTTTATCTGCTTGGATTAGCTGGTGTGCTTGGTCTCATTGTATTGTTGCATGACACAATTCTGTCTAAGCTTTAACTGTCAAACAGATGGCCTCACATTTTATTCTAGAATACTTTGTTATACAGATGATTTCATGGTCAATTCAATGATTGCAAGTTGCCCAGGTACTGTGGCTACAAAGCATGCTTAATAAACACTCCTTCACCACTGTGCATGACAGTTGGTATTAGGAGTTTGATATGCTGTGTGAATTATTGCCATGCATAACCACTATGGTCTCATCTGTCCAAAAGACATTGTTCCAGAAGTCCTGTGTTTTTTCAGATGCAACATTGCAAACCTAATGAATTTCCTGAGACATCCACTCCTGGAAAGATTGTGAACCATGTTTAATATTTTCCACATTGCTTGAAAATTAAGGCCTTATAACCCTTCCCAGATTGATGGTCAGCAAAAACTGCTTCTCTAAGATCAATGCTAAAGTCTTTCCTCCTTGGCATTGTGTAAACACACACCTGAATGCTCCAGACCAACAAACTTGCTGGTGATCAATTAACAAGAGTATTTTATTAGCAGCACCTGGCTGATATTTAGCTTCTTAATTCCTACTAAAGCAGTAAGGATGTACTTAGATGTACGGTTTCTTTTTTATTAGAATTTTTTTTTTTTGTAAAAATAAATAATAAAACTGTAATATGTTATGTGTTGTTCATCTGAGGTTGTATACCCTAAACTAAACATTCAAACAAATTTTCAAGTATGGGTGCAATAAAACTTGTATATGTGATATTTCAGTAGTTAGAAATCTCTCTTTTGTTTTTCTTTTTTTTTTAAATAAAAGAAATATTTTATATATATATATATCATGCATTCTGTCCAAAAGTTAAAGTTTTTGTCAACAAGTTTCGACTACTAACAATAAATAGGAATTGTAAAAAAAAAATTAAGCATTACAAAAAAGAATTAAAATTTTACCAATTGATGTGAAGATATCTGCCTGTATTTCACAGCACAGCCAGCACACAGACCAAACCGTCACCAACTGAAATTGCATTTCTCACTGATGCACACTTCTGCGAGAGTGAGAGAGTTTGTGAATGAGAGAGAGGGAGTGAGAGGAGGAGAAAGAGAAAACAATTAAAAAGAATATTCTTAAATATTCTTGCAGTGAGCTTGTACTTCTGACAGAAACAAATAGAAGCATTCGTCATAGTTTTTAGATAAAAAATATTAATGTATGAAATAAGCATCAGGATAATATGGCAATGAAATTTTATCAGTGAGGGAGAAACCAGTCAGACCATACAGCAGAGTACCTAATGTATGGTCAAACTACTAATTCTGGTCCTCTGCTTTGCCTGCTGCCCTTTTGGGGTCTGGATATTTAGAATCATATAAACTCTATTACTCTGTTTGTGATTAATGAACACGGTAACGTTATCGTCTCCTCAGTCTGGATACAGATGCATAATAAACAATGACATAACAGTAGTGCTTGCTGATAGAAAGTATGGACATAAGACATAAGGAGGACATAGAAAAATGAAAAATGACACATAGTGAGTGCATGCCAGGTGACTTCAGTCGACTACTATTACTTGATTTGTTTGTGTTTTTATGTTCATTGTTATTCGTACCACTAAAACGAGAGATATATTTCAGCACAGACAGGAAAGTCTATAAGCTGTGGAGTTTGCCTTTATGTAAATGTGAATTGGTGCACAGATGTACTGTATCCATTTTAAAAACAGTACAAAAATATTTTCTTCAAGGGTGATTCATAAACTGCAGATCCTTCTAAACTCTATCAGAATTACTGTCTTACAGCTGGGATGAGCGTATCTCTCACCCTGTGAGATGCACCACTCTCGCTATCGGTCAACAGAGTAAAGTTGTCTCATTGTGTATTTTTTCAGGTTTCAAACAGCAATTTAAGTCATAAAAGCATGTCTTCCATGCACCTAAGTATGTCTCCTGCTTGTAGTGAAAAAAAAGAAGAGGAAAGCCATCAGTATAGAGCTGAAAAGCAGCATAAAGCAGGAAAGACTGTCACAGTCATAGTACCATCTTCAACTTACGATATTTTTGACTTACGATGGGCTCGTCTTAACGTATCTCCATCGTAAGAGAGGACTACCTGTATATTACTCATTTTTAGTAACCAATCCAAACGCTGCATGAAGTGTTCACAAATTCAATGTGTGCAGTGTACTACTGAGCATGCAGAGCGCAGTGGTTATAAGTAGAAGTTAAAATCAGCGAAGAAACATGTAAATGTATTGTAATACATGTAACACAAACATGTTATACCTCTGTTTTTGAGGCATTTCATACATTTTTGAAAAACTGCATTTTGCTTGTTTGTACTGCACAGTTCTGTCGGCAGGCGTGAGCTGACACTATGCAGACAAACAATGGGCTGAAGAAAAGACCATGATATTTATTGAAAGAACAAAAATATAATTCCACAAACACCCGGAGAAAAAGTCCAAATACTTTTTTTTTGTCAATTGGGCAGCGTCACCCCCTCTGTAGTGGCAGAAAGCTTTACACACTGAAAAAAAAAGGCTACAATAAATAGAATATCATGGTATCAAACTAAGCCGCTAATCCCTGGAGATAACTCTGTCAATTCTGCTCTGGAGAAGACGGAACAAGACAGATGAAGCAGAGAAGCCTCGTTCATACACTGACAGCTTCAAATTTCAGGCCGACAACATGGTTACCAGTGGATGCACCAGAAATGTTGGATGTTTATGAAAAATAAAGTCACAATTGCAAGAAAAAAGTGAGAATTAGGCAAAAAAATTTGTGACGGTAACAGGCTTCCATAGATTCAGGCCAAAGAAGACGACAGAAAGATTCCAAAGTTTGGGATCATTTCAAACTAAAACAAATAAAACACAGTGCGTTTACTTGTAAAAAAATTTAAACAGTAATCAGATTTTTTTATTTGTATATTTGTATTTGCATCTTGATGTAATATGGCAATAATGTCACTAAATGTGTTTTATTTTCACAGATATCCATGTATGCAATTTCAGAATTGTATTTTATTTTTTCTAAAAAGGAAACAAATGACTTGTTCATTTTAAGAGACAGTCTTATTTTCTCTTGTATATTTAGTATTGCTTTTTAATTAAAGAATCCGATCTGATTACTCGATTAATCAAAAGGAATAATTGGTATATACAATTTAAGCATTTATTAATTAATTATTATACAGAATGTATTATATATTAATAAATTAATTATATATTCTAGATGCTTTTAAACGAAAAAAAAAATTGTCAAAACAATGTTATTATATTTTAAAATGATTTTTTCTAAGCATGGTTGTCAACTTGCCATTTGCAATTATACTTTAAAACAATACAGATGTTAATTTACACAAATTGCTTCGCCTTGCATACTCAAATGCTGTTTTATTTTATTTTATTTTTTTACAGAAATCCCCAATGCACTCCTCAGCAAGCAGCCACTATAAGCTTTAAGATGTCAAAATTAATGATAGTTAAACATAATATGTGGCTTTTTTCATTTGATACATTTTGTACATTTTATACATAAATGTGTTTTATGTAGTTATAATAAGCAAAACATCTAATAAAATTTGTTTGTTTGTTTTATCCAATTAATTACAACCATTATCAAAATAATTGTTAGTTGCAGCCCTAGTTACATTTAAAATTACATTTTCTAAAGATATGTTCTACTTAACTGTTCTATATTAACCTGAAATGACACGCAATTACAGGAAATTGGTTGATGGGTTGAAATCGCAGTGAAAATAAAAGATATTGACATTTCACCAAATTAATAGATTATAACTAAAGTAACAAACCTGTTTTGAAAATGTAATAAGTAGAAAGTACAGATTTGCGAGTTAAAGTAAAAAGTTGTATGAAAAATACATAATGGATTAAAGTACTGATACCAAAAAGATCTACTTAAGTACAGTAACAAAGAATTTGTACTTCGTTACTTCCCACCTCTGAGTGGCAGTGTGCTTTACACCACTGCATTCGATGCTCTGCATTGCACTTGGTGATATAAGGCTGTAAGGCAGCTGCTAGACCATGGAAACCCACTCCATGAAGCTCTCTACGGACTGTTCTTGAGCTAATCTGAAGGCCAAATGAAATTTGGAGGTCTATAGCTATTGACTCTGCAGAAAGTTGGTGACCTCTGTGCACTATGCGTCTCAGCATCTGCTGACTCTGCTCTGTGATTTTACGTGGCCTGAAACTTCGTGGCTGAGTTGCTGTCATTCCCAATCGCTTCCACTTTGTTATAATACCGCCAACAGTTGACTGTGGAATATTTAGAAGCGAGGACATGTCACGACTGGATTTATTGCACAGGTGGCATCCTGGTACCATGCTGGAATTCATTGAGCTTCTGAGAGGGACCAATTATTTCACAAATGTTTGTAGAAGTGGTCTACATGCCCAGGAGCTTGATTTTATACTTGTAACCAAAACAATTGGAACACCTGAATTCAATTATTTGGATGGCTGAAAAAACAGGTGGAAATATTATATATAAATATTATCGAGCATAGTACAAAACATATATATATATATAAAAAAAAAAAAGTATAAAAAAAATATATGAAAAAAGTACAGAACGCATACATTATGTGATGAAGTTTAGTAGGTTAGACTAGTGTGTGTGTGTGTGTGTGTGTGTGTGTGTGTGTGTGTGTGTGTGTGTGTGTGTGCAATTAAAGTGTGTTCCTTTACTGCATGATTCAGGTTATTAAAATGTATTTACAATGATGACAAAATTCACGATATTGGGCAGAAAATGTGTACATTTATACCAATTCATATAGTTAGACAAATCACTGTTTTGCGTCTCAAAGCGACATAATGGTGTTTCGTTCCCGAATGAATCAACAGGTTTAATGATTCGGTTCAAGCGCAATGACTCACTTACTAACAGTGACTTGCTGCCACCTACTGGCGATTTTTATTTCACATTTAAAGTATTTTTTTTTTTTTTTATAATCTCAAATATCAGTGTTCAACGTTTCATGTTTAAATTATCAAAACATTATTTAAGCTTTGGTTACTTCAGGTTAAAACAATACAATTCCCTCTAAGCTGCATTAAACAGTGTGTAAATATATGTAAATCCCACTTCAGATGCAACTTCTGTTTCCTCTGCATTGCAAAGATTAATTTTGTTCATACTGATTTTATTTGCTGGGTAACAAGATGTCTTATTATTCTAATATTCAAAAGATGATGCACGTTAAGGAAAAAAATGGGTTTAAAGGTAAACAATCTATTTAAACTTATTGGAAAAGATTAATCACTGTCACTGCTGTGAAATGACAACCACACAGAATATAAAAAATATAAAACATTTTTGGAGTCATTTGTCCACAGTAGTCCTCAAGGTACCAATTAAATGTGTGCTTTAGCTCTATCTTGAATCTACTCTCTTCTGGTAAGGTAGGATTCTAACTTTGTATATCTATTTAACTCAGTTGATTCTAGAGTGTTGGTCTGTGCTTATTAGTTTGGTCAGGTGATTAATCAAGGGTAGTTTCAGTCTCACTTGAGGTGTGAATTGTGGGCAGGGCTTACTCACTTATATTGAAGGTGTTTTCCGCTACAGACATAGTATGTAGCGGTTGTAGGTAGCCCCCTAAAGCCAGTAACGCTTGGTGTATATTTAGAAATTCTTATTTGTACTTTTTCTTTTTAAAACACATTGATCTCAAATTAGGAGATCAGTCATGTGCCTCAAACCCATCTCTGTAGTCATCTCTTACAGACACAGACGTTCCCATCCACAGAACAGATGTCACATTGCCAGTAACCTCATCTACCCTCCCCTGTTGTCTCAATCTCAAACAGTGGTGGTAGGTGGGCTCTGGAATTGCCAGTCTGCTGTAAGGAAAGCTGACTTTATCACAGGCTTGGCTTCCCATTACACCTTTGACTTTCTGGCACTTACTGAAACCTGGATATCCCCACAGAACACTGCTACACCAGCTGCTCTGTCTTCTGCCTATGCTTTCTCTCACTCACCAAGAGAAACCGGTAGAGGTGGTGGTACAGGTCTACTTTTATCACGGAGATGGTGTTTCACACCTCTCCCTCTGTCTCATCTAACCATGTCTTCTTTTGAATTTCATGCAGTTTCAGTTACCTCTCCAATCAACCTTTTCATCATTGTCATCTACGGCCCTCCTGGTCCCCTTGGAGACTTCCTAGAAGAGATGGACACACTCCTCAGTACTTTCCCCTCTGACAGCACCCCTCTGACAGTTCTTGGTGACTTCAACCTCCCATCCGACAAACTTCAGTCATCTTGCCTCTTGCCTTTTCTGAATACCTTCTCCTTGACATTTAACAGCTGCCCTCCAACACACAAGGGAGGAAATGTCCTGGACCTGGTTTTCACCCGCCCTACTCCAGCTACAGACATGACTGCCACTCCACTTCCAATCTCTGATCATCACCTGGTTTCCTTTTTAATCACTCTTCCTATTCAACCTAAAAATAATTTACATGTCTCTCTTATCCGTCCTAACCTTCACTCCATCTCTCCCTCCTCTGTAGCTTCCTGTACTCTTTCATCTCTTCCTGACCCTAATTCCTTTTCCTCTCTACCCTTAGACGTTGCTACAGACTTCTTCCTCTCATCTCTTTCCTCAACAATGGACGTCCTTTGCCCCTTGACTTCAAAACCCAAGAAGACTTCTTGTCCCACACCGTGGCTGTCAGAAGTTTTGCGCAGCAATCGACGAGAACTCAGATCTGCAGAGAGGAAGTGGAAAAAAAATCACAACTCGATGTAGACCTCGCATCTTACCGCGCACTCCTGACCAAATTCTCTTTGTAGGTGACTTTTGCCAAAACTGCCTTCTACAAGGAAAAGCTTAAGGCCTCTGCACAAGATCCTCGTAAGCTTCACAACATCTTCTCTTCACTACTCAACCCCCCTGCTGCACCTGCTCCATCCTCCCTGACTGCTAATGACTTTGCCTCCTTCTATGATGAGAAGATTAAGAAAATCTGCCAGACCTTCACTTCCTCCCCAACAATGACTACACAACACAGCCGACAATCCACTACGTCTCTGTCAAGCTTCTCAACCTTAACAGAAGATGAGATACTGCAAGTCATCCAATCTTGCAATCCCACCACCTGTCCTCTGGATCCAATCCCTTCAACTATGCTTCAGACCATCACTCAAGATCTCCTGCCCTTCATCTCCACAATCATCAATGGGTCATTAACATCTGGCTATGTACCAACTACCTTCAAGCAAGCAAGGGTCATTCCCATCTTGAAGAAACCTGCTCTGGATACATCAGAAATCAACAACTACAGACCGGTATCACTTCTCTCCTTTCTTTCTAAATCTCTGGAACGCACTGTTTTTAACCAACTGTCTGTCTATCTCTCACAGAACAACCTCCATGATCCTAACCAGTCTGGGTTCAAAGCGGCACATTCCACAGAGACCGCCCTTTTGGCTGTTTCTGAGAAACTGCATGCTGCTCGGTCAGCCAAGCTGTCATCTGTACTTATCTTCCTGGACCTTTCAGCAGCATTTGACACAGTTAACCACAAGACACCTTTGTCAACCCTCAAAAGCCTTGGTATCTGTGGAACAGCATGGGAATGGTTTGCTTTCTACCTGGAAGGTCGCTCATACCAGGTAACATGGAGGGGATCCACATCTGCCCCATGCAGACTCACCACTGGTGTCCCACAAGGCTCGGTACTTGGTCCCCTCCTTTTCTCCCTCTATACCCACTCCATTGGTGAAGTCATATCCTCACATGGGTTTTCTTATCACTGCTATGCAGATGACACTCAACTAATCTTTTCTTTCCCTCCATCAGATACCACAGCTTCCGCTCGGATATCAGCATGCTTGACAGACATATCTTCATGGATGAGTGCTCACCAACTAAAACTCAACCCCAGCAAAACAGAACTGCTGGTCATCCCAGGTGATTCATCTCCAGGTCAAGATCTCCAAATAACACTTCATGACTCTCTGCTCTCCCCTTCAGCCACTGCTCGTAACCTTGGGGTAACTATGGACAATGAACTGTCCTTCTTCCCACATGTCGCTAATGTTGCTCGTTCTTGTCGATTTCTTCTCTATAACATCCGAAGGATTCGACCATTTCTCTCCATACAGGCTGCCCAGGTGCTTGTTCAGTCTCTTGTCATTTCAAGACTTGACTACTGCAACTCTCTGCTGGCAGGTCTTCCCCTGAACGCTATTCGTCCACTGCAAATGATCCAAAACGCAGCTGCACGACTTGTGTTCAATCTGCCCAAGTTCTCCCACACCACCCCACTGCTGCGCTCCCTTCACTGGCTTCCAGTAGCTGTACGTATCAGATTCAAAACACTGATGCTTGCCTACAAAGCCAAAAATGGACCAGCACCATCTTACCTCAGCGACCTCATCACATCTCGCACTGCACCACGCTGTCTGAGATCCTCCAGCACTGCTCGACTGGTACCACCTTCTCTCAGAATGAGAGGTAAGTACACTTCACAACTCTTCTCTGTTCTGGCACCTAGGTGGTGGAATGAACTTCCCCTAGATGTACGTACAGCAGAGTCCCTGACTATCTTCAAGCGACGACTGAAGACCTACCTCTTCCTGAAATACTTAAATTAGCACTTTCCAAGTTTGTAGAATTCAAGGGTTATAGTTATATTAAGTTTGTAATCTAGCATACCAGTGTAGATTTATTCATTACTAGAGACTCAAAGCACTTTTGTACGTCGCTCTGGATAAGGGCGTCTGCTAAATGCCGCAAATGTAAATGTAAATTAAATAACACACTGAGCAAAAGACAAACAAAAATAACTTGAGAGAGGTGAAAGTGAGCAGGTGAGAGTGGTCAACAATGTTTGTTGACAAATGACACAGAGTTGGCAAACTTTAAGTACCTGCAATACTGTGATATGTTTTAATATTCTTGGTCAATCACAAAGCTGAAAACTATGAATCCATGGCACAATGGGCTGCCAAGTCCTTATCCTTGATGCTCATCTTAATAAATTCAAGGAGGAAATATTGTGTACTCAAGACAAGCACTTCCATTAGGATATAGTAGATTTAAATACTGAAACCAGAGACACTATAATGAGATAATAAGATCATAAATTAAAAAAAAAAAAAAATCAATTCCAAATCTTCTGTGGTCATTTTAGATGTAACATGATTTTAAAAAAATATTTAAAAAAATATTTAAACAAAATTATACAAATTAGATTTCCCTCAATAAAAATATGCACATTGAATAATAAAACAATCATTCACAAAATAAAGTTTACAGCCAATTATTTAACAGCCATTTTCTATAGTTTTACCAAGGGCCTTCACTTAGGCCAGATTATTTGCCAAAAAAGCACTTTTAAACTGACTATGAATGCTGTGGTAACTAAAGGCACATTATTTTGTTTTGTGAAAGTTGTGTGTTTTATGGTAGCTGTGATAACAAAAGGCCTATTATAGTTATATGTCAACTAATCTTCAACAACTTATCTTCATCACCTGTGGGTGAATATTTAGGTTTTGAATGCAAAATTGCTTTCGTCTAATAGCTTTGAACATGTCACCCATGACTAGATATTTTGGATTAACGGGACATTTCGGTTGAAAAGAAAATCGAAAGAAAAAACAGCGTAAAATGAACATTAATATTTATTAATCTAAAATATTCCAACTATAAGCACCAACAATCACAATACTGTAAGGTTTCTTAGAACAATCCAGCAGTCTTTCATATTTGAATTTGTCAAGTAATCATCATTCTGTATTGTTCCTGTTCAACTGCTGGTACTTTTTTTATTTAAATGCAATTAAATGCAATGTAAATGTATTTACTTACTTGGTTTCTGGTACTGAAGCAAACGAATAAATAAATAATTATAAATAATAATAATAATAATAATAATAATAATAATAATAATAATAATATAAAGTAGATTCGCCTTTCGCAAAAGCTGTGCGGATAGCGAAGATCTTTCTAGAATCTCCCAATCAACTGTAATCAAATATTGACCATATATGCTATGCAACCATCTCATAAAATCCTTAAAAAAAAAAATAAAAAAAATCTTAGTTGTACACATCAATTAAGACCTTGATTTTTTTTTTTTTTTCAAGAAACTTTTGCCTAAAATTACGCAAGTGACAAGCAAAAAAGTCTAATTCCTTTAAGAATTAGTACAAAATGTAAAAAAAAAAAAAAAGAGCCTTACTTTTATTAAAGATGTAGTACCACCTGAAATTTATTCCGAAAATCCTTCGACTTCGCTTCGGTACAACAATGTTTAACTGCCACGTATTTGCCCCCACACTTTTTAACGCTATTGGTGGGCATACGTAAATCTCTTATTCAACGCGCAAAAACATTCACGAAATGCACCGTTAATATCAAAACTCGTTTTCTCTTGTTAATTAAAACTGTTGGTAAATGCAGTACCAGAAAAATAATACAATGTCAAGTACAACAAACCTATAGGACACCAAACATTAACTTGTTGATTAAGCAATAATTTCATATTATCAAATACATACTACAAGCCTCTAAGTTTACTTATCCGTTCTGAAGATGCAAGAAACTCAAACTTAAAAACAGTCAACACCAAATCTGTATTATATTGACTAAATGTGGTGTCGTTTTTCGCGGATTTACGGTAAATCACGCCTTGCCACGTGAGGGAATGTACGGTGGCCGTGAAGTGCAAAACAAAATAAGTCTGGAAAAAGAATGTCTTCTTTTAGTTAAAAGATAGCCATCGGTCGAACAAAATGAAAATAATATATGTTTTTTTTCCAAGCAATTTAAAAAAAAAAAAAAAAAAAAAAAAAAAAAGCAGTGGTGGGTCGTGCATTTCACACCCAGGTCTTCAGTGGTGTCCTACCTATCAATCCACCTCTTAATACTCTTAATATCACAATACCAACTGTGGCATGATTATGCCACGTCTATGGAAAGCATTAATTTTATACAGAAACACGTAATAATAGAAAATCGAACGCGGCATCACAGACACGTATCTCATATAGCGATAATTAATGCCAGTGCAAAAGAAAATATCATAGAAGGATTATATTTAAAGTTATACTTGACTTTTGACTTGATGTAAATTCCTGTCTTGTTGTAGACCTATTCAGTGTTTGTAAACAAAATGCACAGAACCTGGGGTCTATTCTTCATATGTGAATTACTGAAGAAATACAAACTGCATACTAGAAAAGAACACACATTGAGCACAATGAGATTATGAGCACAATGTTATACACACTAGACACAAGAATGTGCCTAGTAAACTAGATAGGGTTTTGAATGGTTCCCAATAAGAGTGTTCCAAATGCATTTTTATTACATCTGCCACCATTATGCAGACATAGAAAGAACTGAACTGATGTTACATGGTCATGCACGTAATGTGTTTTTGTGGTACATCCTAAAATTACTTGGCTTTATTTGACTGAATAAATTAAAATATTTGGCAGAGGTGGAAAGAGAAATAAAATATTCCACTCAGTTAAAAATAGTGTTACTTCAATCAGATTTTGCTTGAGTACAAGTAAAGCTACTGGTCTAAAAATTGACAAGTAAAAAGTAGCTCATGTAAAATTTACAGTTACTATTTTTAACAGCAGGGGTGAGGGATTCTAATGTAGTTTAAAAAGGATAAGGGAATAAAAATTTCAAATTAGTTGTTTTTAATTCAATGAAAACCTTTCAAATTAAAGTGCAATAACAAAAACACCACAATCCATTACTTTAGTCTAATATGAGTTATACACATATGCAGCAAAAAAAAAGATCTCCTGTTATGTCATTCATGATAATGGGAGAAATTGCAAATGCAAATTCAGACAGTGAACGCAGGCAATGAACTTCCTTTCGACAGCATTACACTTTCAGCTGGGTCTGCATCACTGGCGTCTGACTTGTCCATCTCCATCTTTCTTTCTTGTGAGTTTAGGGGGTTTGTTCTCCCACCTATCAATCCAATTGTGCAGTAGTTTCTGGGGCTGGAGTAGTTTTCTTTTTTTTTTCTTGGCTTGCATCATTTTATTTTATTTTATTTTATTTTTACTTAGTAACAGGTATGATTAAGTGCAATACTTCAAACAAAACATACTTAAGTAAAATTAAAATTACAGATTTTAAAAACTACTTTAATAAGTAAAAGTTCACAAAAAAAAACCTAATCAATTACGGTAATGTGGGTATGTAATTTGTTACTTTTCACCTGTTTTTTTGCCTTCACAACTCTGTGTTCTGGACTTATTTTCCTGGATTTTTTTAACTTGATTAGTTTGGTATTAGCCTTTTATATTAGGAATTAGAAATGTTTTGTGTTACTCTCTTTGTTTACCTGAATCAATTTTATTATGCTTTATTAGCATGAAGAGGTTGTAAAACAATAAATCTTTAAAAATATATATATATATATATATATATTATTATTATTATTATTATTATACTACAATCCAAATTTAAAAAGATTTATTTTACAGACATGGTAAGCATTGTATTTTCCATTCCACTGACACTTTTTTTTTTTTTAAACAAAATATTTGCACTATTCTTACATTGAAATTAGAATTATTATTTTTTTTACTACATGTAGTCACAAAACAGCTGGAATAATTAAAAGCTAGAGTGATAGAGAGACAACAGAGACAAGAACCATGAATATGCAAAGAAAGTTGAGGTCTTGTTTTGTGGTTAAACATTTTGTCAATTTGTTAACATTTTGGTAACACTTCACCATTTGCCTAAGTAATGTTTTTTTGTAAAGATATGTTTATTAGTTGTAAAATATTCAAAAAAGTGTATCAAAAACATTAATTTTTTCCCACTTATGGAAAGTAAAACACCCCCTTCCGCACAGTACATATTTTATTATTATATACTTTAATCTGTACTTGTGTCAATATCTGTCATACATATCCATCCATCCCTTCTGTTTAATTCATGCATGTGTATATAAAAAGTACTATAAAGTATGAAAAGGAATAAAATAAAAAAAGCAGAAAAAAATAAGATACACAAATATATATATATATAATGTATATTAAAATATAATCTGACTAAATGAATGTATGAATAAAGTATGGTTAAAAGGACATTCACAGAGCCGTCCCATAGCTCCTCCTTTGTCATCTTGGCTGTGTGCCTGTTGGAAGATAAACAGTCACCCCAGTCTGAGGTCTGAGTCATGATGCTGCCACCAGCATGCTTCACAGTAGGGATGGTATTGGTTACTTTTTCACTTTGTTACAGCCTTATTCCAAAATGGATTATCATCATATAATGAATGAATATTAATGTTTTTTTCCCCTAGGTAACCTTAAAGTGATGGTTGACAACTGTTTCTGCCCTGGTCAAAAAATAATATTAGTAATGATATTAGTGCTGATGTCTCACAAAATCTCCCTCTGCCCACAGATAAGTCAACACACCCTTTGTGCCTAATCAGCAGGTCCTGATACGAAGCCTGAAGCCTACCCAGGTCAGTGAGCCTCAATATCTGGGTGCAGCGACTGTTATAGCCATCACCAGAACTGGAATTCTGACCAATTATCAGCCACAGTGAATTCACCCAAAAAGAATCCAAGCAGTGCTCTCTTTACCAATGCAGATCCTTTCTTTATGGTAGAAAAGGGGACACCTCCGGGGTGAAGCTCTAACTCACTGGACTGGTTTCTTTAGCTTACCCTGATATTTACCATGCTCTAGGTCTAAATTTCATAACAATATGTGCATACTTGAAGCCACTTTATATCTTGGAGAACACAAAATAAATGCTAAGCAAAGTTTTTTTTTCTTTTAAAGATTAGACATTTATTTCTAAGTGTATTGACACACTGAATGATTAATGCACTCTGAAATGTGACGAATGAGTAGATGAATAGATATAGAAAATAAATGAAAACTATTTGGATAATTCAATTAATAGCAAATTAAACAAACAAACAATTTCACTGCTTCAATCTTCCACTTCATCACTGTCCTCCACCTCTTCTGTTGTTCTGTCCACCTCATTCATGTCAAGTAGTCCAGAGAAAAAGTCCCCTGCTCTATCAAATGCTTTACTACTAAGAGCCTTGAGATGACCATCTTTTTTCTTCTGCTGTCGGTAATCGCTGACCCTCATTGCAGAGAGTCCTGAAATGTCCCAGAATTTGATGAGTTGGTCATGACCACAGCTGGCAAGAAAGTGTTTGTCCCATGAGCAAGCAATTTCCTCAATGGGTTCCCCGATATGCTGCCCCACACTGCCAACAACCCGATTAGGCAAGATATTGACAGCTCTGCAGAGGAGGTAAAATATAATACATTAATTTAAAGCATGAAAAAGCACTATCCAAAGCATGCATGTGAATAAGTTTGGAAAATAAACTAATCATTCTGATTTCAAACAAAGAAATAGTTACCGAATTGACTGCTTTTTGGTGTCTGCATGCTGATTCATTGAAGGATATTCGTGTCATTTTTGATATACCATTTTTGTTTTACCTGAATGTTTCTTGCAAAAATTTATTCTACAGCTATCAGCCTGATTTAATAACTTGATTTAATGTAAATCAAATGTCCGTCAAATACTAGGCAAATTAGTATGATTTCCTATCCAGGCCATTTAATATAATTATTATAAAATTATAAAAAATAAAAAAAAATTCTAAAATGTATAATAAACACGATAGCATTTATGTAATCTGGATACAAATAAAAGCACTGAGATAATTTTCATTATTTTCTTTCAACCTCTATGTAATAGGTGTGTAACAGTACACATAATTCATGGTTTATTATGTGCCTCGGTTTTTAATTCATGGTTCGGTTCAATTCAATTCAATTTGGGTACACTTAGGGGGAAAAATTATCAACATTTGTGAAGAACAGTTTACACTTTTAAAACAATTTTAAATAAAATGCCTGCTTGGTTAAATAATATAAAATATTTGATTAATAATAAAAAAAAATAAAAATTATATATATATATATATATATAAAAAGAATAACATTTTATGCAGTATGTTTTTATTATATTAATTAAATTGATATTAAAAGATATGTTCTACTTAACCGTTCTACTTATTTTCAGCATACTTTAAAAAACGTCTTTATTCCTTCCATCCCTCGATATGTGGAATTATCAGGATTTTCTCCTTTTAAGAGAAACTCTTAAAGCTGGACATAAAACGCCAAAGAATTCAAATCGCTAGCATTGGCAGAATGTGAAAAACGGCACACTACAAATCGCATTTCGTATATTTTAACTATGTTCCGCACATAAAAAGAAATGCAATCGGTACACATGTGCACTGAACCTAAACACTGTACTGGAACCTTTCGGTACAAATGCGTGTACCATTACACCCCTATTATATACTGTGGTAAAAGACTAAATTAAGTCTTAAGTGTCAAACATAAATTGAACTTTTTAAAAAATGTCAGTTAATAAAAAAAAATAAATAAATAAAAACATAAGAAAACACGCCTAGACAAGTAATAACTGAGGGTGAGTGAAGAATTCATAATTTTTGGTTAATAATTCATATTAATAAAAACTTTACTATGCTTAAACTTATGGATGCTAACACTCCTTTGTTGTTTCCATAACTCTGTAATATATCTGTATAAATCACTCTTATTAAAAAGATATTACCTTGAATTCCTGTCAGCTTCAAAACAGCTATATGATTGGCTTTACATAAAGTTTTTAGCAGAATAATTTAAGCCCCTCAAGAAACAAATAAGCCTGGTGCAACATAGAAAATAATTATAATA
>JAAIIK010000152.1:176872-219409 GCA_014706435.1 Silurus glanis
TTGTCCTTGAAGTGTCCATGTGCAGTATGGTGTGGTATAAAGTGACACTGTGCTGTGCAAGTCCAGAGTTAAATTGACAGTCCAGAGTTAAGGTGTCATATAAATAGTGGAAAAAAAGTTGTGTAGAAATAATTGTGCAGTTTAGGAGGAGAAAAAAGTGAGAGGGAGAGAGAAGTCCAGTACTAGTTCCTGGATGTTCTCTTTCATCATCTCGTGTTCGAGATCCACCTATGGGAAGGGCATCCGTACCTGACCTCTGCAGAAGCATCCAATTGCACCAAGTCTGGCTTAACAGACAGGAGCGCGTGCCCAATGACAGGTAAGGCAACGCCCCTTACCCGAGTGCATAAGGCACCTGCACGCGCTACCTCTCCTCAGTTAACATTCGCTTCTCGCGACTTTTGCAATCCTACCTCACAGCTCCCTGGTCCTTGGACTGCACTTTTTTTTGTCTTCAGGAGGACATATCGTCTGATCAGCCTCCGCCGGACGTGCCCGTCCTCAGCCAGGTTAGCTTCGCGAGCCGCCCATGCTTGAATTCCTTTTTTCTTTTTTCTTCATGCCGCTTTCTAAAGCGGCACCGGCTACAACGGTGGACAACCTATCGCGGGCCTGCCCAACCGCGTGCGGTCTGTGTTGTTTGCATGGGTCTCAAGCATGCGCAAGAAGCTATTGACCTCCCGGAGAACTGTAGCCATTGCCTGGCTCTCCCGAAAAAGCTCCTGCGTCGCAGACTCAAAACGGCCGCTTCGCAGTGTGTCAATTTTGAGCTCTCCAACTCGGAGGGGGAAAAAGGCGACGCCACTGCGCACCCGGGGGCCTCCCGTGGTGCAACTTCTTCTGACTGGGCCGACTTGTGTCCTTCCCCGTTCGAGAATTTGCTACCGGTCGACAACCGTCTCCCCGAAGGACCAACAGGTTCCGGGGATGAGATCGAGGCGGACCTTCTCGACGGCTCGGATGACGAGGAAATGGATCGCTTCTCCGCGTTGATTCATCAGGCATCGTATAAAGCCTCAGCTCTTTCTATTCGAGCTATCAATGTCTCCTCGCTGTTGGCCACGTATCAGGCCGAACTCCTGCTTGATTTGGGTCAACAACTGGAGAAAGGGTCACCATCGCCCGATCTCTGGAAGGAGGTCGTCTCGGTCAATGACCTTGTTCTCCGTAATGCCCGTCAAGCTGTCCAAGCGAGCGGGCGTTCTATGGCTTTATCGGTGGTCGGAGAACGTGCGCTGTGGCTCAATCTATCCGGTCTCCCTGATAGTGAGAAACGTCGCATCGCAGGAGCGCCGGTTGAACCTGGCCAAGCTCTTTTTGGCCCGGCTGTGGCGCTGATGCAGCAACGATGCGATGATAAAAAGAAGGAGGACGAGGCGTTCAAATTGTGTCTTCCTAGGAAGCCGGCGCAGCATTAGACACTATCTGTGCGGCCATCTAACACTTCTGCTGCGGGACGTCATCCCCACGACACTGGCAGAAATTACAAACCCCGCGGGAAACCACCGGCTCAGCAGAGCGGGCCACCTCCCCCGCCTGCTAAGCCCTGGGGTAAGATGTCCTTCGCCGCAGCCGTGGCGAGGAAACCCCCCAACCCCGCTCCTTCTGGTCCTAAACAAAGGCGGCCGACCTGATGCTCGGCCACAGGGGGTTTTCGTTCCGCGTTCATGGGGGGCCAGCCCTCCGGACGCCTGTTCTTCCCTCCAAGTTCGCCCGTCCAAAAAACGGAGGTTCTCTTTCAGCGAGGTCAGCCCCCCCTCGCCGGCGAGGGTCATTCTCTGTTCCGTACAGGCTTCACTGTTCCCCGTGTCGTCCAGAGTGTGTTTCCCCGTTCCAGTGGGATGTGAGATTAAGTGCAGAAGCAGTGTCACCAAACACTCCCCTTCACTCTCCTCTCACAAATTTAATAAAGGCTACGGCCCCAGTTTTTCACAAAAAAACACAAAAAACACAAAAACATCAATAAATCTGACGAATCGAATGAATTCGTTTCTGGGAGAGATTTTTTCCCCAGATCCTCGCATGTCGTCTCTAGTTTGGCCACTAGATGGCACCATTGCACCATTAATGAGCGATCCGGCCGGATCGGCTCTCGGCATTCCGCCGGGCTGTGTGGGGACGCTTGGGAGTCACGTGACAGGCTGGCTGTCTGTCTCAGCCCCGATTGGGTGATTCACACAGTCCCGAGGGGTTACAGGCTTCAGTTTGCCAAAACACCCCCGCGGTTCAACGGAGTGGTATGTCCCATATGGACGAGAGCTCCGCTTACATTCTGAAAGACGAAATCTCATCTCTTCTCGAGAAGAGAGCGATTCGAGTTGTATCCCCGCATCTAAGCAATCAGGGTTTTTACTCTCGCTATTTCCTGGTCCCGAAAAAAGACGGTTCTCTCCGTCCTATTCTGGATCTCAGAGTGTTGAACAAACATTTAAGGAAATACAATTTCAGAATGTTATCACACGGCCCGCTCATACGTTCGATAAAGCAGAACGATTGGTTTTGCTCGATCGATCTGAGCGATGCTTTTTTCCACATAAGCATCTATCCTCTGTACATGAAATTCCTTCGTTTCGCCTACCAAGGCGTGTGTTACGAATTCATGGTCCTTCCGTTCGGTCTCGCTCTGAGTCCGAGGACGTTCTGTCTGTGTGTGGAGGCGGGACTTGCGCCTTTGAGATCAGCGGGTATCAGAATCCTCACATACATAGACGATTGGCTTATTATAGCCGATTTGAGAGAGAAAGTGATTCAAAACACTGCCCGTTGCTCTCACACATCGCTGTGTTCGGTTTCAGAGTCAATGTGAACAAGAGCAACTTCACTCCCGCTCAGGAGGTCATATTCTTGGGGCTGGAGCTGAATTCCGTTACGATGCGCATGCGCCTGTCACATGTGCTCTTCATTCATGAACTGTCTCGCGCATACAGTATCGCACATGCCTCAGATTACAGGGTCTTATGGCTTCGGCTGTCCATGCTTTGCCTCTAGGTCTTCTGAGAATGAGGGTTTTCATGAAGTGGACTTTGTCCCTTCATCTCAGCCCGTTGCACGATCTTTGCCGCTATGTCACGGTGATGCACGCGTGCATGGCCGCGCTGCGCCGCTGGAGAGCTGCAGAGTTTTACGCGCATGGGACCCCTCTCGAGGCGATCATGCTGCGCAAAGTGGTAACGACAGATGCCTCCTTAACGGGGTGGGGAGCCACTCAGGAGGGCAGATCAGTGAACGGTGTATGGACGAACTCACTTCATTCAGCAAATATATAAATTATTTGGAGCTCCTCACTGTGTTGAAAGCTCTAAAGCATTTTTTGCCTCGCCTGCAGGGGCATCATGTGCTGGTGCGCTGCGACAATATGACAGCTGTGGCACATATCGACCGTCAAGGCGGCATGCGCTCCTCCAAGCTTCATGCTCTAGCTCACAGGTTGCTGGTATGGAGCCCACGGCATTTCCTGTCGTTACGGGCGACTCACGTTCCAGGCGTTTTAAACAGGGGCGCAGACCTTCTGTCGAGAGGAAACCCACTCTATGGAGAATGGCGGCTCCACCCTCAGATAGTGAGGCTGCTATGGGAGAGGTTCGGCCAGGCAACCGTCGATCTCTTCGCCTCGCGCGAAAACGCCTACTGTCCTATGTTCTTCTCGCTTCGGGACAAGGACGCGCCCCTCGGCGTGGACGCGCTGGCTCACCCGTGGCCCAGCGTGCTGCTCTACGCTTTCCCTCCTCTCTGCCTGATAACCCTGACCTTGGCCAGGGTCGCAGTGCAGGGTTTGTTTCTGATCCTCATAGCTCCCAGGTGGCCCAAGGCACCTTGGCTTGCGGAGATAATTCCTCTTCTATATGCAGAGCCTTGGCCCCTCCCGTTGCGCACAGACCTCCTGGCCCAAGCGAACGGGGAAATCTATCATCCTCACCCAGACAGGGTGGCTCTCTGGGCCTGGCCCGTGAGAGGGCGAATTTAAACACTTTGGGGCTTCCCCCGCGTGTTATCGCCACGATTCAGAACGCCAGGGCCTCTTCCACACGTTCTCTCTATGATTGCAAGTGGCGTGTGTTTGAGGAGTGGTGCGAGAAACACCAGCTCGTTTCATATCTGTGCTCAGTCGCTGACATTCTGGGTTTTTTGCAGGACCTTATCGATCGTGGCAGAACCTTTTCGACGATTAAGGTCTATTTAGCGGCTATCGCTGCGTGTCACGTCGGGTTCGGCGACACTACGGTGGTCGGCACCCCCTTATCCGTAGATTTATGAAGGGTGCGCGCCGCTCCATCCTGGTCACCAAAAGTGTAGTCCCAGATTGGGATCTCTCCATGGTGCTGGGGGTGCTGGCCCAACAGCCTTTTGAGCCCCTGGGGGATATCTCCCTCAAGCTTCTGTCCTTCAAGACGGCTCTGCTTCTGGCTTTGGCTTCCACCAAACGTGTCAGTGATTTGCATGCGCTCTCAGTTCATTCCTTGTGCACCAAATTCTCGTTCAATGGAGATAAGGTTTTGCTTAGGCCTAACCCGGCCTTCATGCCTAAATGCTTCCCAGCTTTCACTGGTGAGGTGATTAAGCTCTCCGCCTTTCATCCTCCCCCTTTCTCCTCTGCGGAGGACCAGAGGTTGAATGCTTTGTGCCATGTGCGTGCCCTACGGGTTTACATGGACAGGACAAACTCTTTTCGAAGGAGCGACCAGCTCTTCATCTCTTGGGCCCCGCCGAACACGGGGAATCCCATCTCTAAGCAACGCCTCTCTCGCTGGCTGGTAGAGGCCATCTCCTTAGCGTATGAATCTAGGGGCGTGCAGACTCCAGGTGGCCTTAGAGCGCACTCCACTAGAGGCGTGGCTGCTTCTTGGGCTCTGTTCGGGGGAGTTCCCTTGCAGGACATTTGTGCCGCTGCGAGCTGGTCCTCTCCGCACACCTTTGTTAGGTATTACCGGCTTGATGTTACCCGAACCCCGGTGGCTCATGCGGTCTTAAGTGTGGGCTCTTCGTAGCCACGTGCTACTAGGCCTGCACTTCTTTCAACCCCGTCTGCCCGGCCTAGTGATGTATGTTTCAGGCATATAGTCTCCCTATTTTCCTGACACCGAGGTTGGTCCATTCACATGTCTATAAACATGTTCTCCTTCCTGCAGGCGGCCCGCTTGTTGGCCATCAGCGGGGTTCGAACATGCGCGTCACCACATGTTGTGGTTTTTATTCATGGCTGGGTTTTTATCCCCAGCAGTATGTTAATTCTTATGCTTTGTGACGTGCAGTGCACCACCTGTTTGGCTGTCCTCTGGCTTACAGGGCCTCGCTGTGAGTGTATTGGGCAACCGGGGAGTTGTCTATATCTCCCATAGGTGGATCTCGAACACGAGATGATGAAAGAGAACAATAGGTTACTTTCGTAACCCCGGTTCTCTGAAACATCGATTGGAGAGATCCACCAAGTTTGCCCCGCTTGCTGCACGAGAAGCGAATATGCTCACTGAGGAGAGGTAGCGCGTGCAGGTGCCTTATGCACTCGGATAAGGGGCGTTGCCTTACCTGCCATTGGGCACGCGCTCCTGTCTGTTAAGCCAGACTTGGTGCAATTGGATGCTTCTGCAGAGGTCAGGTACGGATGCCCTTCCCATAGGTGGATCTCTCCACTCGATGTTTCAGAGAACGGGGGTTACGAAAGTAACCTATTGTTTCCTGGTTTAAACTCCGAATGGCCTGTGGGAAGAAGCTCCTCCTCATTCTCTCTGTGTTTGCTTTTAAGGAGCGAAAGGGCTTCCCTAAACGTAAACAGAGAAAAGAGTCCATTGTTGGCATGGCTGAGGTCCTTCACAATCTTCCTGGCCCTGGTCCGGCACCGTGTGCTGTAGATGTCCTGGAGGTCAGGGAGCCTGGTGCACAGATTAAGGAAATCTGCCAGACCTTCACTTCCTTCCCAACAATGACTACACAACACAGCCAGGAATCCCCTACTCCTTCGTTGTCAAGCTTCTCAACCTTAACAGAAGATGAGATACTGCAAGTCATCCAATCTTGCAATCCCACCACCTGCCCTCTGGATCCAATACCTTCAACTACGCTTCAGACCATTTCACAAGATCTCCTGCCCTTCATCTCCACAATCATCAACAGGTCCTTAACATCTGGCTATGTGCCAACTACCTTCAAGCTAGCAAGAGTCATTCCCATCCTAAAGAATCCTGCTCTGGATCCATCAGACATCAACAACTACAGACGGGTATCACTTCTCTCCTTTCTTTCTAAATCTCTGGAACGCACTGTTTTTAACCAACTGTCTGTCTATCTCTCATAGAACAACCTCCATGATCCAAACCAGTCTGGTTTTAAAGCGGCACATTCCACAGAGACTGCCATTTTTTGCTGTTTCTAAGAGCTGCATGCTGCTCTATCAGCCAAGCTGTCATCTGTACTTATATTCCTGAACCTTTCAGTAGCATTCGACACAGTCAACCACAAGACTCTCATCTACCCTCAGGAGCCTCAGTATTCGCAGAACAGCATGGGAATGGTTTGCTTTCTATGTGTAAGTTCGCTCATACCAGGTAACATGGAGGGGACCCACATCTGCCCCGTGCAGACTCACCACTGGTGTCCCACAAGGCTCGGTACTTGGTCCTCTCCTTCTCCCTCTATACTCATTTTATTGAAGTCATATCCTCACATTGAGTTTCTTACCACTGGCATCAGCGGGAAAATAAAATTATTTGTGGGACTCCCACAAAATGGTCTTAAAAATATTTGTAAAAATAAATTACTTATTTATCCACTGCACAAAAACAAAAATGGCAACTAAAATAAAATATAACGATTTACAGGCACAAGGTCAGAAGTGAACTCTCGCGTGGTTCATGTGCAGTAGACTACTAGAGCACACCGTGGCTCAATGTCTGAAGCGCAAGACAATGGTGAATCCCTGAGTGCTACAAATATTATTTCATTATTAAAGAAAGGAACATACAACACAACAAAACTTTGGCCTGCTTTTATAAGATATCGTTTCAGTTGATGGTCTATGTTCTGAAAAGTTCCTTGTTCATGTTCATCATTGATATAAAAAGTCAAACTCAAATAAAACGGAACGTTTGTTTATTTTTTTGTTTCATTTTAATTTATTTTTAAAAGGGAAGCAAGTGGAACAACAAAAAGCAGAGTAGCGGGAAGAAACACTGCATTGAAAATAAACCTACTTGTACATTTTACCTGTGGGCTCTAAAGTAACATATTTGCAAGAGCGGGACAGAACCTTGCAGGAGCATTTATGAAGGTTCAGTTGGTAAAGAAGACTTCAAGTTGCACTTGTTTTATATTTTATTATCTATTTATTTGTTTAAATATTATGTTTAGTTGTTTAAAAAGTATAAACTTTGCAGTTATAGGGGAAGGGGATTGTTTACATTGTCTAGTTGCCAGTTGGTTTAAAAAAGATGGTTTTTTTAAGTTGTTTTTGAAATTTGCACAATAAAAATGTGGGAGATGGTAACTCAATGGATAAAGCATTGGCCTCTAGATCAGAAGGTAACAAGTTCAAATCCCATCACCACCAAGCTACCACTGCTGGGCCCTTAGCCTTAAACTGCTCCAGTTGTACGTCGCTCTGGATAAGGGTGTCTGCCAAATACAATAAATGTAAAAAAAAAAAGGTTCTGTATTTTGACTGCAATTGTTATGCATTCTGATTGCTTCAGCTTATTAGAATCATGAGTGCCACCTCTTTGTAAACAGCATAATTTTGTGGGGATACGTCTGTGCGTGGTGGCTCTTAAAGCACTGATTCCAGCTGCAATCCACTCTCCCCCAAATTCTTGAATTAATTTCACCTTTTTCTACCAGATTATTTCCTTCCATTCAACTTTCCATTAATGTGCTTGCATACAGCACTCTGTGAACAGCCAGCTTCTTTATCGATGACCTTTTGTGTCTTACCCTCCATGTGAAGGGTGTCAATGATCGTTTTCTGGAAAACTGTCAAGTCAGCAATCTTCCCCATGATTGTGTAGCCTGAACCAGACTGACACACAATTTAAACGCTCAGGAAACCTGTGCAGGTGTTTGGATTTAATTAGCTGATTAGAGTGTGAAATATATCAGTCTGTGTGTTATGAATCTATATAATATACAAGTTTCACTTTTTGTATTGAATAACTAAGATAAATTAACTTTTTAGTGATATTCAATTTTATTGAGATGCACCTGTATATATGTACCATCTACAAATAAAAGAAAGCTTCAAGCAGTCCCCCTTTAAGGAGTTTGTTCCTTCTTTTCTGTCATGGAGAGAAAGTCATATACTTGCAAAAGCTTTTGATACATTCACGTACATAACTTCATAAATGACTTGTATGGTATAAAGAATAAAAAATTTACGACATTTGTGTTGCTGTAGTTGAAGAAATGGCTAATAAACTTCAGTATCTACACCAAACATTACTTATAGAAAGAAAATAAATACACCTGTACACCTGCTCATTTATGCAGTTCACTAATCAGCTTGTCATGTGGCAGCAGGACAATGCATAAAGTCATGCAGGCACAGGTCAAAATAAATAGAAATTAAATTTAAAAATAAAGAAAATATGTGATTCCTAATGTGGCATGTTGGTACTATAACTGGTAAAGGGGGAGAGATAGATGATATGATGGAGAGGAGAAAGGTAGATATATTGTGTGTTTAGGAGACCAAGTGGAAAGGTAGTAAGGCCAGGAACATTGGAGGTGGGTTTAAACTGTTCTATCATGGTGTGGATGGAAAGAGAAATGGTGTAGAGGTGATTCTAAAGGAAGAGTACAGTAAGAGTGTAGTGGAGGTGAAGAGAGTTTCTGATATGGTTATGAACATGAAGCTGGAAGTTGAAGGGGTGATGATAAATGTCATCAGTGCTTATGCTTCACAAGTGGGTTGCAAGATGGAGGAGAAAGAAAAATTCTGGAGTGAGTTAGATGAAGTGGTAGATGGTGTACCGAGGAAAGAGAGATTAGTGATTGGGGCAGACTTTAATGGGCATGTTGGTGAAGGAAACAGAGGTGATTAGGAGGTGATGGGTAGGTATGCCTTAAGGAGAGGAATGTGGAAGAGAAGGCTCTCCAGTGCATACCTCCACCTCTCCAGGCTCTTCTCCACCTGCTTCCTACACAAATAACAATATCATCTGCAAACATCATGACCAGTGAAGTGTGCAGTAAGAACGAGAGACAGGTTCAAGGTGGAGTTTGGACTGCATAAAGAATTGACTCTGAGCCCTTTCCTGTTTGCAGTCGTGATGGATAGGTTGACGGACAAGGTCAGACAAAAGTCTCCGTGGACTATGATGTTTGCAGATGAAATTGTGATTTGTACATGAGCACGTGTGTGAATAAGAGGGAGGGCAGTGGAGTGGTGCGGTTGCAGGGAAAAGAGGTGGAGAATGTGGAGGAGTTCAGGTACCTGGGGTCAACGGTGCAAAGTAATAGAGAGTGTGTTAGAGAAGTGAAGAAAAGTGTGCAGGCAGGGTGAAGTGGGTGGAGAAGAGTGGCAGGGGTAATTTGTGATAGAAGAGTATCTGCAAGAGTAAAAGGGAAAGTTTATAGGACTGTGGTGAGACCTGCGATGTTTTATGGTTTAGAGACAGTGGCATTGAGAAAAAGACAGGAGGTGGATCTGGAGGGAGCAGAGCTGAGGATGTTGAGGTTTTCTTTGGGAGTGACGAGGATGGAAAGGATTAGAAATTAGTTTATTAGAGGGACAGCACATGTAGGTTGTTTTGGAGACAAGGTGAGGGAGGCGAGATTGAGATGGTTTGGAGATGTGCAGAGGAGGGACATAGGGTATATCGGTAGGAGACTGTTGAGGATGGAGCCACCAGGAAGGAGGAAAAGAGGAAGGCCTAGGAAGAGGTTTATGGATGTGGTGAGGAAAGACATGCAGGTAGTTGGTTTGAAAGAGGCAGATGTAGAGGACAGGGGGTTTGAAGACGGATAATCCGTTGTGGCGACCCCTAATGGGAGAAGCCGAAAGAAGAAGTTGTTGTTGTTTTTAGCAACTCGTGAAACCATTTAAATTTCAGATTTACAAAATGAGCACAACGGAAATATACTCTCAAATGGGCTGTTTAAAAACCTATTGCAATTGGTAGTTTTCATTGGCTGTACGATCATTTAGATGTTACGCTTAAACTGACCGGAACTCCTTGTGCTCTCAGCGGTTTACATCCAAGTTCATCAGAAACGAGTATTCGGACAGACTGTGACATATTTTATATTTATTTATTTACTTGTTTATTTTGACTTAATCTCTTACAATTTTTTTACTATCTAGTTACACATATAGCTATACACATGTATCTATAAAAACAGTTATATATATATATATATATATATATATATATATATATATATATATATGCAATCAACTCTTGTAGGAAACGAAAAACGTCTCCTTTCGTTGTCCGGGCCACCGTAGTTTGAAGACCTTTAACCTGGAAGTTTATTTTTTCGGCAGACAAGCAACATGGCGAGCACCGAGTTAAAACACGAGATTTCACCAGAGGAAGAAATTCTCAGTGCTGTAGAAATGAATGTAAGTTAAAAATTTTTTTTAACATTTTCTACATTTTAACAAGTGTAAAGTATACGGACGCCCCGGGATACTAAAGACGTGCAATATACGACATACGGAATGCAAAATATTGTTAAATCATAAATGTGCGTACACAACTGCTCTACATTTGGCATGATATGAAGTCGACTGCATCCATAATCTCTGCAATTCCTCGTTGCTTCAGGGCGCCCTGTCCCCTGTACCGGAATACATACGTATAATGTAGCAACGAAAAACTGCAGTGATTATAGATGCAGTCGACTTCATATCATGCCAAATGTAGAGCAGTTGTGTAGCAGTATTTTTTCAATAACAATCTGTATACGTTTGGGAACAGTGGAAACCGGTTGCTGGAGTTTTGGGAGGGGAATGCTGTCCCATTCGTATCGGGTACAGTATTCTAACAGTCATGGGTCTTCTTTGGTGTATTTTGAATTTCATTTCCAGTTAGTGAAAGTTCTGGACAGGTCAGTTCAGCACCCGGACTACGAAGCTATGCTGTTGTAATATATATACAGTATGCGGTTTAGCATATTCTTGTAATATGCAAGGCCTTCCCTGAAAATGAGGTCATAAGCATGGAAGCATATGTCGCTCTAAAACTTGTATATACCTTTCAACATTGGTGGTGCCTTTTCAGATGTGAATGCTGTCCATCCCGTAGGCTCTAATGTACCCTAAACCATAAAGTGCTGAGAACGTGTTGGATGGTCTGTCTCTTCTTTAGGTTAGAGGATGTGATGCCCAGATTCACAACAATAATTTTAAATTCTGATTTGTTTGACCACAGAACAGTTTTCCACTTAGCCTTAGTCCATTTTAAATTAGATTTGGCTTAGATAAGGTGGCAACATTTCTGGATTATGTATGGCTTTTTCTTTGCTTGGCATATTTTTAACCTGCATTTGTGGATGACATCGTGAACTGTGTTCACCGACAATGATTTCTGAATTTCTTCATGCAGAAATTTATATTACAAAATTAGGATACTAATATTTAAATCATTAAATCATTTACAAAATTGCAAGCTGACAGACACACCATTCTTTTGTTTTGAAAATACTTTCAATTCATCATACAGGCATTCAGGCATAAATTCTTCAAGGTTTTGGAAACATTTTCCAGCCAACAATTCCTGCAAGTTTTTTTCAGGTGCACTTTCATGCTGTGAATCTCCCAAAACAAAAATGCAGATTGTCATATCCATTAAACCAATTTGAGGTGACTTTTGCTTTGTGAGATTCATCATGCTGTAAGTTCTTATTAAAAGATGGGTAAATTTAGGCCCTAAGGGGATGCAGATGATTAACAAATATTTCATATTTGGCATTCATATATTGATTGCGATAACTTCCATACCACGTTATGCATTGCACTGCAGCTACATTATTGAATAATTCGATGAAATGCATGAAACGGTGGGTGTTTCTAAGCTGTTTCTAATAAAGGCTCATAGAGGGTATTAAAAGATTTTTTTATCAAGGCATATTGAGCTGCTTTTTAAGATTTTCATTAGTCTACATTGCTTGGAAGGTTCCATTTAAGTAGTTTTTGGATTTGACCGTGCTACTCGAAATCAAATCTGGTTGTATTCTAATTGAAACCAATTTAGAATTAAAACTAATAAACTAATTAAAACAATGAATTAAAACAAATTCATTGACTGTTATTGAAGGGACAATAACATTTCTGAAACTTTTTTTTTACGTTTCTGAATTAACATTAAACAAAACTCAGACTTAAACATTTTAGATTTATTTGGAAAGAATCCAGTCTGACTACATTTGTAGAATGAATGCCAAGAATAATGAGACTGTTCATTTGGCTTGGAGTGGCTTGTTATTCTATATTTATCAGTTACAGTTATATTTTTAAGATGAGGCTACTTTGAAATATACCTTCCAACAGCTATTTGGGTTGAATGTGGGTAAAAATCAGTCAAATTGCACTTTATGTATAATTATGTTTATGTTGTGTGTTTTTTTTTTTTTTTATATTTATACAGACATGCTGCACAAACCATTAGTTCTCCTTTCTCTGCTTCTTTCAGTGACTGTGTGACTTCTGTCTGAGACAGTAACTAAAAACAAAAAAATGCAGTTTTCTAATTCAGGAAAATCTTTTACATACATGGGAGTTTAGATTTTGATGTGTGTTTTTATATTATTTCATTGGCAGACATAATGGCTACAATATTACATATAGGTTTTGGCTGTAAACAATAAGACAATTAAAATGTGAACAAATTTATGTGATCAGATTATTAAAAAAATTATGATTTACTTAATGAACATTTTTAAAACAACTTTTATTTGGTGTGTAAAGTATAAAATGACACATCTCCTAAATCTCCTATTTAGTGTTGGACTGAATTTTGAAACAAATCAATTAGACTCAGAATACATTATTGATTAATTGGGAATTTGTTTAAACAAAGTGGTATTTATTTGACTGTTTCTTTATATTTCCCTGTATAGCCATAAGGATTAAAAACTTTTGTCTCACATTATTTTATGTTAGGAAGGAACAGCCAAACCCCAAACACAAAAGATTAGAGAGACTCCAGAAGACATCAAGCAAGAGGCCATTGTTAACACGCTGGCATTTCATCCTAAAGAAGACATCCTTGCTGCTGGAGATGTGGATGGCGACATATATTTGTGCGTTTCTTTTAAATCGCACATGGTGACATCCAGTTTGCTATTTCTGGAACATCTAAAGCCATCTGAAGTTTTTAATTCTTAAAGTATAAATCGAATGCAGTTTAGCACATATTAAAGAGAAACAGTAATGGCTTATTTTTGTCTACATGTTTTAACAGGCACATATATATGACTATAGTACCTATGAATTTTGTAGCTCTTTAATGTTAATCACTTCCAGAGGATTTCCTAGAATGCTTCCAAGTAGGAAATCTTTACTCAGTTAAAAACATTAACCATTTAAAGAACTCTTTGCAGTCCTTTTTTTTTGCCAAGATAGTAGTGCATGTTAAAAGCAGTACCAATATACAGCAATGTGTTAAACTACTACCTTTTAAGAATTTACCTGCTGAAAATCATTGAAAACTACCGACACGTATATGCCCCTACCTTCATTGCAGATACAGATACTCTTGCAATGATGGGGAGAACAAAGAGCTATGGTCATCTGGGCATCACCTGAAATCCTGCAGAAAAATTGCTTTCTCAAATGATGGAGAAAGTGAGTGAGTCTGTATTTACATGCTTTATTAATCTTTACAGTGCCTGTCTAGTTTGGAAACACCTAGTCTTTTATTGTTTTCGAAACACTTATGTTCCTTTTGTTCATATGCAGTAAACTAGGTAAAGAACAAAAACACAAGAATTGAACGGTGAATAACTGGAAGAAAGTTGTGGATAAATTAGTCCACATTTGACATAACAGAAGAACTTGTATAAGCCAGAGAGCAGGGGAGAAGATGTTTGCAGACATGGTTTGGGATTGGTATACAGCAGGGAAGTTTGGAGACTTATTCCAGGTGAAAGGAATACTGAACCATCATGGCTACTATTCTAAATTTCACTGCCATGCAAGTCTGCCTCTACTTTGGCTAATTGGAACCAACCTTGCCATACAACAAGACAATGACCGAAAGGATATGTCCAAGCTCCGTAAGCATTATTTAGAGTTAACAGTCAGCTGACGTGTTATCTATTGTGGAATGGCCTGCCTAAATCCAGTACAACTGCTGTGCGATGAACTGAATCGCAAAATCCGAAAAAAAAAAATATACAAGCGAAAAACACATTTGGCAACAAGAGGCATGGCAAAGTATTTTATTTGCAAAGCAATTTGGAATTTATAGAAACTTATGGTGTAAAGCTGTTATTCATGATAAGGGATGATTTTCTCAATTAAAATTTAACATGTATTTTTCTTTGGTCAATCCTGTTGCCATTAAATTGCCTAGTTTATTGCATATAAACAAAAGGAACATGTATGTGTATTTAAAAAAATTATAAATGACAAGGTGTTTTCAAACTTTTTACAGGCATTATATATACATAAAGTTTAAATCTTTTTAAAGATGAATTGTTTTAGTACATTCCTCTCTCTCTTTTAGAATTATTTAGTGTGTCCAAAGACAAGGCTGTTCACATCATGGATGTTGTGGCTGGAAAACTTGTTAAGCGTATTCCTAAAGCTCACAGGTATTAAACAATTCAAAAATGTAAATCTGATAAATGTTACATACATTGAATTCAGTTGTTACTTTCATGGATCTGTCTGGATAATTGATACATTCATTGTCTGTGCATGTTTGCAATGAGACGCACAAACTTTGCTTTCATTTTCTAATATAATTGTTTTATTTAAATAGTAGATTTTTAACCTTACAGCCATTCAGGATATAGATGGGATAGCAACAGAGAGTTTTGTGCATTTACATGATACTATAAAATTTAATTACCAACATTTGAATAGGATACGGGTTCTAGGTTTTAGCTAAATTTTTTTATGTAACTTTGTTACATTTACCCAATTTCTAGAGAACCTAGAAACAAGCTTGTTCCACTGATTTGTCAGATTAATATGAACCAAATTTCTATTTGTTTATTTGAGCTTTTCCAACAGATTTTATACTTTTGCATAATATGGAAATATTAGGGAACTAGCCTCAGGATTTTTGTCTCAATTCAAAGTTGCCGTCTCATGGCTTTATTTTGCCCTCAAAAATTGCCAAAATCTTGATTAGATTTTGAGCAAAATAACTGCCACCTGCCAATCTATTTTAATTTGGTTGAGTACTCAAACATCTGTAACATTTGCTTCTTTGTATTCACTTCAACGAAACCAAATTTGAACAGGCTTTCTAAAACAAGCAAAAATATAGCTGTAAGCAGCGATTAACGGGGTTCAAGTGCCTAAGGCATTGAAGCTCATAAGGAAAAAGACATTGAGAACATGCCCACCGAGTTTCGATCCAATCGACCTCCGTGATCCAAATTCATTGGCAAATGGCGGCCATGGTTTTTGAGATATGCGAATGTCCGCATAAAGTCCCTGACAAAAGTCTTGTCGCTTATCTATTTTGTAGAAACACCTGCTATTAACCTGACTTTTAATTAATCAATTGGTGTTAGAAATAGCTCATATGAAAAGCTAAAACCCTCCCAAATGATGTTTAATGCACTGAAATAAATTAGTTTCACTGAAAAAAGATTTATCATTTAATCAAGACAGAAAGGTCAAATTTTGGCAAGACAAAAGTTTTGTCGCCTATACAGAAATTGAACAAATTTACTGCAAATACAAAAATATGTCAGCAAATTAAGTAGTGGTGCTGTGAGATCCAAATTTAATATCTTGTATGACATCCATGAGCTTGAAGGACTGCATCCATGCGGTTTGGCAAGGATTCATACAATTTATTGATGCAGTCATCAGGAATAGCAAAGAAAGCAGTCTTGCATGCCTCCCAGAGTTCATCAATATTCTTTGGTTTCGTCTTCCATACTTCCTCTTTCATCCTACCCCACATATGCTCAATGATGTTCATGTCTGGTGACTGGGCTGGCCAATCCTGGAGCATCTTGCTCTTCTTCGCCTTGAGGAACTTTGATGTGGAGATGGAAGTATGCGATGGAGCACCATCCTGCTGCAGAATTTGGCCTCTTTTATGGTTGGGAATATAAGAGGTAGCTAAGATTTCTTGGTATTATAGACTATTGATGTTGCCTTGCCCCCTGCAGATCTCTCGCACACCCCCATACTGGATGTAACCCCAGACCATGATTTTTCCGCCACCAAACTTCACTGTTTTCTGGGTGAATCTCGGATCCATGCGGGTGTAATTCAACAGAAGATTCATCTGAAAAATCCACCTTCTGCCACTTTTCCAGCGTCCATCCTTTTAGCAGGCTGTGGGCCTTGGCAAATGCCACATGGTTTTTCAATTGTCTTTTGTTTAGTGCTGGCTTCTGGGCACTGATTCGACCTTGGAGGCCATTTCGAGACAGAATCCGACAAACTGTTCTGGTTGACACAGGGACTTCGGGTGACCAGGTCTCATGGAGCTCTGCTGCAGTGGAAAATGGGCTGGCCTTGGATTTTTGAGCCAACAAACGGTCCTCTCGAGCAGTTGTCTTGCGGGGTCTGCCTGACCTGGGCTTGTCAAGAACTTCTCCAGTCTCTTCAAATCTTTTTTTTATCCTCTGTACTTGACGCTGAGACACATTGAAGGTGTCTGCCACATCAGCAGTGGATCTGGTCTTTAGCCTCTTGATAATCAAAACTTTAGTCTTAGGGTGAATCTTAGACATGTTTGCAGAGGTCTAGTTGCAGTTGATGTGAAGGTCTAGTGTACTGGGGTTCTTTTTATACACACCTGAGACCTAATTAATCCATTATTAGTCACAGGTGAAGCTCATATGACAAGGTGACAACACTTATGTCTTTGCAAAAATTGACTCAATGGGCTTTACCAAGCTGTGAATATTAAAATACTTTTTTATAGCCATTTCTATGGATCTTCCTTACCTTATAGCACCAACGAAGTGTCCAAGCTCCATAAATCTTTTTATTTGACCAAAGATTGAGCTCATACAACTCACCGAGTTTGATAATTGTCTATGTCCATGGAACATTTCTGCACTGGTTTGGTTCCAAAAAAACTAGGAACCTAGTTTGCAAAAAAGTACGTTTTTAAAATAATTGAGAAAAATTAATGAAGGATTTGATTGACAGTAGTGGTTCATAAGGCAGAGTTGCTCAGCATCAGGAGATCTATCAAATGATATGACGATTAAGTGTATGAAGATAAAGCGTGTAATACAAAATAGTTTATGCACTTGAAAAACATGATATTGTGCCCCCCCAGTGGTTGATTTTATTTTTATTTTTTTCAAAATTCGTACAGGCTTTACAGCCATGGGTCAAACATGCCCACTAAGTTTCATTCCGATAACTAACAGGTGCTCAAAATGTATTGGCTGATGACAGCCATGTATTTTAGATGAATGTCTTCACATTGGACAGAGACGCTGCATGCCAAGTTTCAGGAGAGATGTCTGCAAATTAGTTTTTTAAAATAGCAACATTTTTCAGAAAATTCGTAGAGTGAACCTCTCAATAGGCCTTTTCTATGTTTTGACCCTAGGATTCCAAGAATATAAAACGTGTGAGTCTTTGACAAATGTTGTACAAGCTATGGATAAACTAATATTTTTAAACTGTAGTTTCAGAACTATGTGCTTGAACCCCTAATAATATGGATAGTGGGAACAGTGTTTGAGAGTACCTGCTGAAAACTGACTTTATTTTTCTGTTTAGCAAGTCTATCAATGCCTTGCTGTTAGTTAATGAAAATGTGATTGCCACTGGAGATGATGAGGGCACATTGAAAGTGTGGGATATGAGACAAGGCACTTCTTTCATGTCAATGAAACAACATGAAGACTACATCAGTGACATAGCTGTTGATCCAGCGAAGAAGACTTTACTATCTTCCAGGTACTTAAGCTTATTGCAATGATAAATGATACAAATGGAATTGGTGTAATTTCTTTCCCTTACAATTTTAGAAAAGTTCCACTGAATTTACAAACATTTTGGATGCACTCTCTTTTTCCTCATATTCGCATGCATTTTTTATAATTCTAGACCAATAACATTAGACCAATGAAATTTCCGAACGGAAACGAAAAAATGCACCTCACCTGTGTTCTGAGCTGCACGGCATCGGGAGAAAAAAAGTTTTTTTTTTTAAACGCACCACGATGCCAAAAGATAGAGAGAAATAGTTGTGAAAGGAAGGAGGAAGACCGTGAACAATGACTTTCTTGGTAGGCTACTGTTTAGTTACAAGCCGTTGTAACGCGTTGAGTCAGGGTGAAGGGAGAGCTCGCTAACTCCGGTTGCAACAGAAATCATATAAGCACAGACAAGTTTCCAAAACTCGTGCTTTTTTATTTTTCTTGGCAACAGCGTTACGGGTTAGTCAAAGAAACTTAGAAATGAGCATCAGAAAATAATAAGGACATAATCCTCATCTTGCACACATGCAGTAATAGCGGAAAAATGCAGTGCCAGGCTATTCCCAAAATACCGCTATGCTCCTAAAGGAAGCGCAACATATTTCACCCGTTACACCGTGTGTAACGTGTCTTTCGTTAAAGCCTGTGTAAAGTACATTAGTGTAGACACCTGCGGCTTATAGACACCTGCGGCTTAAATATGGGTGCGCTTTATAATCCGGAAATTACGGTAATAGTAATAGTAAGGTCGGTTTATTAGAGAGTGTCAGGTGCATTGTGCACAGTGTGCAGAAAATCAGCCAGAGAATAAGCAAGTGCAAGTGCATTATGCACTGTGAGTGGTCGTCACTTTCTACTGGCCATGGCGCATATCTGTTTTGTCTACACCTTGTTTAGAAACGTGTAAACAAAACAAGGGATGATTTACAGACAGAGAAAAAACCCCAGACGAGATTTTTAAGAAAAAGTGTGAAAATTGCGGTGGATTATCTGTTGCATTGCTATTTGCAAAAAGTGCACAATCAGGGGATATTTTAAGAAAAGGTCACTATCAAGAGTTATTTTTTGTACATGTAAATTTGAATTGTATAGAGGTAAACGAGACTTCCTAGAAATAAGATGAATTTACTTAGAAAAGGAATGAATTTACCAAAAAATACATAAGCAAATAGGTGGAGTATGCAAGTGCTTGTAAAAATTATTGGTGTATGTAAATTGTTAAGGAGGAGATTTTAGAGAAAATATGTAAATTTCACTAGGTGTAAGATATAAAAATTTAGGATTTTTCTATTAACTTCACAATTGCATGCGAAAGCTGACGGGTGTCTTCCTAAAAGGCCCGAGCTGTATTGACTACAATAACGCTGATTTGCTCAATCTCATCTTATGACTGAAAGAATCTCTTTATTTGGTTTGGCTGTATAATATTTTGTAGTTCAAGACTTATTGAGACAGTGAAATTAATTTAATATTTTATAAATATAATTATAATAATTAAATATTAAATATCCAACTTCTTTAAAAACTTTGGTTGGAGCAGTCTCTCACTTTTTTGAGAAAGTTGTTTAAATAATTCTCGAGTTGACTGTAGTGGAGGATGCTAGCAAGTTGTGATGAAGATGACATTCTCACCTTGAACAGATTCCTCTGTGCAGATGCTGGGTACATGAAAGAGCCTGGAAACAACAGGGGCCAGATCTTCATGAGCTGAGCCTGATGATAAGCAGGTCAGGTGGACCAAATCTATGAAAAACAGCCTACAATTAGGCTAAATAAATAAGCTTAATTTTATATATAATTATTTATTAGTACTTATTTTTAATTATTAAGTCAGTTCTGATTATTAGAGACAGTTCTGCATGATAAATAGTTGTCTTAAGTAACAACATCAAGAATAACAAGAACAATAATAATAATAATAATAATAATAATAATATGAATATTAATATAATGGTTCTGAAGATACTGTATCTACCAAGTTGTGTGTCCATGCATATAGTCATTAATACAGCCTCACTTGCTGTTTTAAAAGTTAATTCTTTTAAGAAATTTCTGGAAGCTTACTCTGAAGATGATTATTGAAAAAATATATAAAATCTTATTAGGTAGATCTTGAGATTGACAAAGGAATCCAGAGTTTCCTGGCTTTAAATATGTTAAAGAATTTATGACCATTAATTAAATTCCAAACTATGCCCCATGGTCTCACTAGAATGTTGAGAGCATGTGGCCTAATGTTGGTCAAAATGTCCTCTGCATAAAAATACATGGTCAATAAAGTATTTTACATCATCAGATGTCTAATGTCCACAACATATGCAACATTTTGTCTGCTAATGTTCACAATGCCTATACACATTTGAGTGGTCATGGGTGAAAAAGTATATGACTAATTGAATTACGAATAAGATCTAAAATCAAAATCACACAATCAAATAAATTTTTTATTTCACCAAACACTAGTACCACAAATTCTGGATTATGAAGTAAACATGCATATCTTGCAGCCATGTCTTAAATTATGCATTATGTATAACTCACAGGTTCCAGGCATGCATGTCATGGACGATGAACTGAGCTCCACCATCCTTACAGCCGGAGAGGAAGGCTCAAGAGGAGGCACTGTCACCAATGAAATCTGCAAAATGGGCATGTAAAAATTATGAACAGATCAAGATTAAGAAAAATGTAGTATTAAAACTTAGTGTTTCAAATTCAAAGGATTTGTTTTTGGGAAAAAACAATCTACCTTATCTATCTGAAAGGTAGTCTATCCTTCAAAATTAATTAATAAAACAAATGAAAAAAGCAGACAAATTTGTTAGTTCCCCTAGAAAATAAATATCAAAGGAAAGAAACAAAAGCAAAGTAATTTTTATTAAACAATGATTGATCCCAATTACTTTTGTCCATGTTGTTCTACTTTTTTCTTAAATAGGTACCAACATTTTGAGACAGTGGTATAATGTCATACAAGCAGCATGACACAAGTGCAAGGTAGGCAAAAAAAAAAAAAAAACCCCACACGGCACAGTAAAGGTTAAGGCAACTGAATTTAAAAGTGCATGTGGAAATGCAAAACTTTCCCCTAATTAGTTTTCATTGGTTCATAAACCTACCTGCTGATCAGATTCTGAATGTGAAATCGAACGGTCTGTTATAACCACTGCTCTGGATATCTGCCTGTGACAGATAAAAAAACAAAAACAAACACAGACAAGCACTTAACTCAATTAAAGTTAGTACACACCTTAAAGTGAGTACACACCTCACAATTCAGCAACCATTTTAGCATATCTTCTTAATGGACAATACTATAGAAATTAAATTTTAATGATTTAAAATACCCAAATGTGCAGTTTGTATAGCAGTATAGATTTATTGTCCTCTGAAAATAACTGAACATACACCATTATTGTCAAAATAGCTGGCAACAAAAGTGAGTGCACCCTAAGTGATAACAGCTGTAGGTCGTTTAACTATGCAAAGCCACATGTCCTTTTCTTAATGTTCATGATTTTTGTCTGTTTGACAGGACCATACAAATTTGTGGATCTTGTATTAGAGCAGTTAAAATTTGGTGCTTTTAGTACAGTTCTCAACTCTTCGCCCAGGTTATAAGAAGATCTGTAACACCCTGAAACTGAGTTACAGTACTCATGCTTCAAACACGATTCCAACATTTACCGTGACATTCTGAAGCGGAAAATTATGCCCTCCATTCAGAAACTGGGCCGAACCACAGTTTTCCAAAATAATGACACCAAACCCACCGCCAAGATGACAACTGCCTTGCTGAGGAAGCTGAAGCTGAAGGTAAATGAGTGGCCAAGTATGTCTCCAGACCTGAACCCCATTGAGCACTTGTGGGGCATCTTCAAGCAGAATGCAACAACCTGTGCAGCTCTGGTAAATTCCATTCCCAGGAGGATTAAACCAGTGCTAGATAACAATGGTGCTCACTTTTGTTGCCAATTATTTAGACAATAATGGCTGTATGTTGTTATTTTAAGGACACTAAATCTATACTGCTTTACAAGCTGCATACTACTGTATGTGTGTGTGTATATATATATATATATATATATATATAGATACATACACACACACACACACACACACACACACACACACACTAGGGCGGTCAATCGATTAAAATATTTAATAGCGATTAATCGCAACTGTACATTAAATTAATATTTCTCAAGTTTTAAGACTCTAATCAACATGGGCATGGACGAATATGGATGCTTTATGCAAATGTATGTTTATTATTAGTGAAACCATACTCAACATGAAGACAAAATATTCTTGTAATTGCTTTAAAGTGTGTTCTAAGTTACGTAAATCATCAGGACACCAAACTGAACTTTTGCTATATTTCTACATGGACGGTTTTAATTGCCGGATGTGTGCATCATGGCAGATATATGGTAGTCAAAATTAGCATGTACACACAGATATAATTAACACACAAACCTTACAACAAATTCTACTAGAGAACAAAGACAGACATAGGAGGCAATTTCTAATTTCCCTCAATTTCTTTTACCAGACTTCTAAATGTCACATATACATGTCATCAGCTGAGAAAGCAGTGATTCTGAGGCTACAGAAAGTGAATCAAGTACTGTAATTTCCAGACTATTAAGCGCACCTAAATATAAGCCACACCCACTGAATTTTAAACTGTTTTTACATTTTGAACATAAATATGCCACACCTGTCTATAAGCCGCAGGTGCCTACATTGAAACTAATGAACTTTACACAGACAGTGCCTGTACCACGGCTTGTAACAAAACAGTAGCCTACCAAGAAAGTCACTGTTCACTGTCTTCCTCCTTCCTTTTACAACAATTTCTTTCAGGAGTTTTTCTTTTGGCATCGTCGTGCGTTTAAAAATCACAATCGGTGAAGCTTTTCTCCCGATGCCGTGCAGCTCAGAACACAGGTGAAGTGCGTTTTTTTCATGCCCGGTTGTTTTGAGCGTGGCGAATGATTCGCCTTTCCTGTTGACAATCTGAGTGAGAGGCAGGTCAAATGTCAGAGGAACCTCATCCATATTTATGATGTCGTGTGGGCCGATTCACTGGGAGTACGCTCGATTAAATATATTTAGGTTCACCTAAACCCTTTCGGCAATTTCATTGGTCTAATGTTACGGGGCTCAGTTGTTTGGTGGCATGAAGCTTGTGAAACCGGGAAAAACCCGGGAAAAATCCATAAATTAGCCGCTTCATTGTTTAAGGCGCAAGGTTCAAAGCGTGGGAAAAAAGTAGCGGCTTATAGCCCGGGAAATACGGTAGATATGCTACATGGCTGCCGTTGTAGTTCTCAAAACATAATGCTTATTCTAATTCATAGTACTCTAATTCATAATGCTCATAACAGCTAACAATCTATTTACATTAGCTACTGGTTTCATCTTCTACAGCTTCAAATGTACCTGCACAACTGATGAAACATATGAGAGGAGGAAAATTTTTTTAATTATTTGTTTAAATTTACTAGTACTGTTAACACTTGTCTTATATTATCCATTGTGGACAGCCAAAATGCAAACCTGTTTATGGTGTTTTGAATGTCTCTTCAATCACCACTTGTGATATACATAATTTTTGTTAATGAAAGTGTGTCATGCATTTATTACACCGGTCTACTACTTATTTTGTTTTCAGGCAGAAACCTCTTGTGAATGTCATGTAGAATTTCATAATACATTTTCTGTATTTCTGCATAAATTTGACTTGAAATGGCAGTATAGTTGTTATATGTATTTATTGATCAAAATGATCCTACATTAAATATTTTGCTGGAAAAATGATTTAGCTTTGCTTTCATTAACTGGTGTAGAACAAAAACTTCAACCAACCATTCAACCATTTCCATGTTGGTCGTCTTCTATGTATTAACTGATCTTTTCATTTTATTAGGTTAAACATTTACTCTGCCATTCCATAATGTAAAATGTTTTTCCTGCTTGAACCTCCCATCATACTTTTTACTCCAGTCCCACTTAACAAAAATCGTATTGCAAAAAAAACCTTTAGGTAAAACCTGTTTATTAAAAATAAAAAAAAAAAACTCACTTGTATGTTCTTTGTATTCTCTGGTTGTCTCGAATGTAGCTATCTTCCACCACAAAGTAGTTGCAACCTAGTCGCTGACCATGACTGTCAATAACAGCTTTACACCTAGGAATTCAAAAAACTTGTAAGAGATGGAAAAATACTATTGGTTCAGATGTGCCAGTCACCATCCCTGCAATTTAAGGTCATTTTATCACCTAAAAGTCTGTTCTTGAATTTCCTAATAATACTATCATATGGATAAAAATGTCAACATTAATTCTGCTGTGGTCTTATATGGTCTTATTTGTTGATGCAAGTCTGTTATAACAAACCTATTGCAAGTTGACCTTCCCACTCTTCTGACAGAAAAAAAGAGGAAGAACAGCATACATGGGGGACTCTGTCAGCTTGTTATGTCAAGAGTTATAAATGTGCTTTATAGGGCTCATTATCCAAACTAATGGGCTAGGGGGTGAGATCCTTGAAATGGACTTTCACAAAACAATAAAGGGCAAGGTGAGCAACTCATTGCCTGACAAAGATGTGGCCATCATTACAATCATCCCTTCACACAGGAATGAATGCAGAATGGACCTGCTTAGGTAAATGAAGATTTATTTATGGGGAGTTGACAAAGAAGGCTGAAGGCTTCATCATTTGCCAGGAGACACACAGCGCACAACTATGGCACTCTTAAAAAGAGCCCTTAGCAAGGCACAGACTCTAGATTTTGTTTCCCTACTGTGGAATGGTTATTATGGTCACAGTGCATAGTGCAGGTTTCTTTAATAAAAAAAAACAAGGTTGGGTTTGTAACCATTTGATGGAAAATTGTGTTGAGGTGGAAAGCACACTGGACCTGTACTCAGAGCTGTTGAGAAAACAGGCAAATTGTTGCTGTAAATATTCCCATTAAACTAAGAATTATATATATTTTTAAAGAATTTGCCATTTATAGCGCTGTTTGTTAAAGCTCCTTGTAAGGGCTCAATAATGTGTGATCACCTTCCCCTTTTTGCTGATTCACAATTACAGTATAAAGACCTTAATCACTTGATAAAACATGCAAGTTTACAATTGTGTTAATGGAAAAGTTTACACATTTCCAAGTGTTTATAGTTGCAATTCCCACTTTAATGATCACAACGAAAACAACAGAAATTAAACCAGAGTTTAAATTAGTTTGAATATGAGAATTAACCAGTAATGTAAAATTGTAAACAATTATTAAAAATGGAAGTACATACCAAATTTTTTTTACAAAACCAGTTGTTTTCCAGTTGGTCTCTCAGGTCCTATAATCCTATAATGCTGCATTATTAATCTAGGTCTACCCTTTTCAGCTTTATGCCTGTAATAAGTCAAGATGTAAGGTGGTAATTTATGATACTGGGGAAATTAAAATCATTGTTCAGTCTGCCAGACACCTTGCCAACTCTTCTTTTTTTCTACAACCTGTTCACCTTCATGGAACCTATTTCCCCTCAGTGATGTATGGCACAACCAGGATTGAGCTGACACCCAGCCGCCACAGCTGCAGGCGGGTAATTCTCTAAAACATGCCCTCTGTTTGGGCCCTATAGACTGCATAAATATGCTTGATGGACACTTTGGTATGGAACTCTCAGAACACTTATGGATGGTACGGACTACTAGACATTAATCTACATCCAAACCTTAGAACAACCAGGAGAAAATTTGAAAAGGCCATGTGTTGAAGCAGGCTTCCTTTACCTTCTGTATTAGATGTGCAGAACGCAATAGATCTATTTATTCATTTTCATGATAAGTTTTAAGTTTGTCATGTACAGAACACAATATAAGAAAATTAATTCATGCATATTCTTCACATGAAAATCAATGTAATAAATATTAGCTACATAAACTCCACCAGTATTACATCAATTGTCTCATTGCAAGGTTCCAGATTATATTTTGTTTTACAATATCAGCTGCTTAAATGGTTTAATGTGACGAGGTTTTACAGATTTCCTAGTGGCACATAAATGTTACAAATATTATTTGTTCATATATTGTATATTATAGGGCTGCAACAACAAATCAATAAAATCGATAATGAAATTATTTGTCAACGAATGCAGTTATCGATTAGTTGGGCTGCTCAAGTTACACGAAACGGCACAGAGTACAGGTCAACCCGCGGCAGGAACAAGTGTACGTCCCAAGTGATTCAAGGCATAACTTATATAGCATTTGTCTACTGCAACAGTTAACTTCTGTTATCAAACTTGATTTACTGCAGCTTTACTATACATTTAAATGCTTGTTTCAGTGTTTGTCTATTTAATTTATCCATATATCATTTAATTATTATACAAAATTAAATTACTCTAGAGCTGAGTGTGTTTTTACAGAAAAATGGAGGAACAGGCTGGAATGCAGGGAGTCCATAAGAAAATTAGGGTGCTCAAGAGGAATGCTGAAATTGCGGTTAGTGAATACGGTTTAATTAAGAACAAAATTCAAACAACAAATTTCTAGTAGCAAAAAACTTCTAGAAACAAATTTCACCCCGTAACACAAAAGTTCATTTCTGGTCCTGGATACTACTTAAAGGATTATCTTAAAGAACCAGATACACAATGCTTATAGAAACAAATACATAACAAAAAAACATCAGAAACCTGAAATCAGAAAGAAATAAAACAACACCCTTATATAATTAGTCTATGGCAAGAATCCGCTTTTTAACCATATTAAAGGCATTTGTGATGAGGCCTGTCATGCATTACAGCCACAGATTAATCAAAGGAGACTGGATACAAACTCATAATTTAAGAGGCAGCAACAGAGGGTGTTCAATTAGTGGAGGCAAGGCCATAAGGAAAAATCTGCATCACTCAATGCTGGCCCAGCTGGCAAGGCTTGTGATTTGTCTTTTGAATGGAGAGAGGGCTACACACTGCTCTGAAAATTAATTAATTCTATATTTATAATTTTAACCCTTTCCTCCCTACCACCAATTCACTTTGCACATTCTCTTTGTTTTCTTGCAGATCTCTCTGTTCATAAAGTCAAAGTTGACATCAAATGTAGTATCAAAATCCAAGCAGTTCCTTGTTTTTAATTAATTAATTTTTTATCTATCTATCTATCTATCTATCTATCTATCTATCTATCTATCTATCTATCTATCTATCTATCTATCTATCTTTTTTTTTTTTTTTTACTTATTCTTTTGTTTTGGAATTATTGTAGATAGTGAAAATGTACTTACTTTCCTGTCTCTTTGTCCACAACCAGGCATTGCACAGAATGGCGAAGACAATAAATCCCCCCAAAAACAGCACACATTCTAAAAAATAAGACATTGTTTTTAACGTTAATGGATTCACAATTACAGTGGATGGCACCTGATTTCTTACCCAGTAGTAAAGAAGTTATAACAAATGAATAAGCAGAAGACTAAAACAAGTTCTGAATGGCAACAGTCTTAAAAGAAATGGCTCCACTACACTGTCATGTTAGACCATGATGCTACCACCACCATGCTTGACTGTAAGCATATATATATATACAAATTTGCCTCGATGCTCCGTTTGGTCCGTTTAATTTCACATGTAGCACTAGGAATTCAAAAAGTCCCTCCGCAGTGGCCATGTAGAGTAGGTCATGGGACTATAAAATATTTGTTTATTGAAACTCATTATTATTCTCACTCATGTATTTATTTATTAAATCTCGCATATTCTTTTCTCTGGAAAAGCTGCTTGAAATTATCCACGCACTAAATCCGTATATTAATTGGCAGCTTTAAAAACGCGCTCCACTACCTACTCTACACGGCCACTGCGGAGGGACTTTGTGTTGTATCTGTATTTTGATGTAATATGGCAATTAAATGCACTAAATGGGTTTAGTTTTCACAAATATTCTTGTATGCAATTTCAGCAATAATAATTTATATTTTTCTAAATAGGAAACAAATTACTTGGTCATTTTAAGAGCCGTGGAGAAAAAAAAAATAAATAATGATAGATAGATAGATAGATAGATAGATAGATAGATAGATAGATAGATAGATAGACAGACAGACAGACAGAGAGACATTTATTTGCCATGGACATTTGAAACCTTGATCCTGTTTGGATCAATTCCAAAATCCTTCATTTGCTGATTCAATTGGGGGAAAAACATATAGATATACACATGTTTAAAGCAAATGAATAAACTGTGTGCCAGCGTAGTGTCACATTTCTACTTGTAGAATAATTTTTCTGTGTAAAATGAATTTGATTGAATTGGTCTGAAACAACGTACGGGTTGCAATTATAATACAACAATACAAATACTTACTAATACAGTGGTCACTGCTGATTTTTCAATCTTCCCCACTTACAAAGAACAAAGAAAACTGTAATCTCCATTGTAGGTAAACCTCAACTGTGAGAGACAGAACCTAAACAAAAATTCCAGCAAATCTCATTGTATGATTTTTAAATAATTTCCATTATATTGCATGAAATAAGTATTTGATACAATAGAAAAAATAGAACTTAATATTTGGTACAGAAACCTTTGTTTACAATTACAAAGGTCAGACATTTCCTGTAGTTCTTGACCAGGTTTGCACACACTGCAGCAGGGATTTTGGCCCACTCCTCCATACAGGTCTTCTCCAGATCTTTTAGGTTTTGGGGCTGTCGCTGGGCAAAACAGAGTTTGAGCTCCCTCCATTAGTTTTTTAATTGGGTTCAGGTCTGGAGACTGGCTAGGCCACTCCAGGACCTTGAAATGCTTCTTACGGAGCCAATCCTTAGTTGCCCTGGCTGTATGTTTGGGGTCTTTGTCATGCTGGAAGACCCACCCACAACCCAACTTCAATGCTCTTACTGAGGGAAGGAGGTTGTTGCCCAAAATCTCGCCATACATGGCCCCATCCATCCTCCTCACAATACGGTGCAGTCATCCTGTCCCCTTTGCAGAAAAGCACCCCCAAAGCATTATGTTTCCACCCCCATGCTTCACAGTTGGGATGGTGTTCTTGGGATTGTACTCATCCTTCTTCTCCAAACAAGGCGAGTGGAGTTTATACCAAAAAGTTACATTTTGGTCTCATCTGACCACATGACCTTCTCCCATGCCTCCTCTGGATCATCAACCAAACTTCAGACAGGCCTGGACATGTGCTGGCTTGAGCAGGGGGACCTTGTGCCTGCTGCAGGATTTTAATCCATGACGGTGTAGTTCTAGGCTATTCCCTCACCTTTCTCAGGATCATTGCTACTCCATGAGGTAAGATCTTGCATGGAGCCCCAGTCCAAGGGAGATTGACAGTCATCTTGAATTTCTTCGATTATCTAATAATTGTGCCAAAAATTGTTGCCTTCTCACCAAGCTGTTTGCCTATTGTCCTGTAGACCATCCCAGCCTTGTGCAGGTCTACAATTTTGTCCCTAGTGTCCTTAGACAGCTCTTTGGTCTTGTCCATAGTGGAGAGTTTGGAGTCTGATTGATTGAGTGTGTGGACAGGTGAAGGATAGGAGGGCTTCTTAAAGACAAACTAACAGGTCTGTGAGAGACAGAATTCTTGCTGGTTGGCAGGAGGACTACTTATTTCATGAAATAAAATGGAAATTAATTATTTAAAAATCATACAATGTGATTTTCTGGATTTTTTTAAATTCTGTCTTTTTGTCAATTTACAATAAAGGGCAGTAAGATAAATAGGGTATGAGGTCCATATATACAGGGATGAAGGTGGTTAATGTACAGAAGGTGCAGTAGGTAATAATATATGGAATATATAGTAATATATAATGTACAGTATACTGTGCAAAGATTATGTATAGACAGACATGTCAGAAGATAATATACTCAAATGACATGATATGTTAAGTATAAATATTCGTGGAATGCACAGTATTGCAAATGTGTGTTATGGATGATGCGCAAAAAAAGAAAAGAAAAAAAAAAAAAAAAAAAAGTGTAGTGGATAAGCAGTGCAAAATACACAGAAAGTGACAATGCAGTATCAAATCAGCTGTTCAGTGCAGTAACAGCCAAAGGAAAAATCTATACTTCAGTCTGTTTTTGCGGCCCTGAGGCACCTGTAGCGTCTGCCCGATAGGAGAAGGGTGAATAGTCCGTTATTGGGGTGAGAGGTATCTTTGAAAATACCCCTCACCCTTTGCAGACAGCGTTTACTGTAAATGTTCTCCAAGGTGGGTAGAGAACAAAAATCTATTTGAACGATTGTAGTATCAGGCTGCAACATAAAATTTTAAAAAGCAAAGTTACTTTTTAAATTCCAGCAATCGCCCGAAGCTCATCTTATGTCCTCCGTACAGAACCATAGTATTGGAAAGTGGGAGGCCCAATGATGTCATTAAACCATAATGACAGATGTTTAAACTGAATTATTTTACTTGAATTATGATCCCTCCGTCAGTTATGATGATGACAGTCTTAGGGATGACCAAGCAGAATCTGACAGCTGCCTCAATCTATGATGATACTACCAGAAAAACAACCCATCCCCGTCCACTGGTGTTCCAGCCCTTGCAACCCCCCACAGCAAATTATTTGCTATCATAAGTAAATTACCAGTTATGAAAATCCAGTACCCTTACACAGGTTCCCAATGTTTATAGCCTCTAAATGGTATTTCAGTCCCTATCAAGGTAGGATCAGAGGATGTGATTTTTAATATGTGAGCAAAACAAAGAGGGCCATTAATAGCTAGACACATTGACAGCACATTCACAGATGATTTATGAGTTTGTGTATAATTTGATTATGCTATTAATTCCACTGATTACAACTGCAGCAAGTGTGGAGAAGGTCACATCCAAAATAAATCTCTGACAGCTCCCCACTTCTCTTCATATACACCCACCCCCTTCCCACATAACTACGCTATTACACACAATTGCCTCCAACTATTTCTGTAATTAAAGGGTAATGTATAAGCTGGTCATGTAATGCAATGTATTAGCTGCACAAATAAGCTACAGGCTCTTCAGTAACATTATACTTAAGTCAAAAAGAAACTGAACACAGCTATGTAGGGATGATGGTTGCCTATTTTAATTTCTGGGAATTTAATTGGATTATATTAGGAACAGATAATAGCTTGGTATACCCAATGGGCTATTAAACAATACAAATATTATTTGATGTTAGAGGGAAAATGACAGGTTTCCTTTGAACATCAAAATGCCTAAAAGCTGTTGGTATTGTGCACTAAATTAGGGGGCTACTGTTTGATAAATAATCAAATAAAAAACAAAAAAAAAAGAAAATATTATAAATATTAAAGAAATATTTATTTAAATAAATATAAATATTAAATATTATAAAAGTTTGACTACTCTCACTAAACACTATCAGCAAACCTTACAATCTTTTGGTGATGGAATAACAATCCCTGCCTTCAATTACTATATTTTCACTTTCCATTAATCTTAAGAAAAGTCGGGAGTGCTAGAGGTTATTTAGAAAAAAAGGCACTGCTGTCAAATTTGAAGGATAATACACGCAAAGATGACAAAACATTTCATCACTTTATTAGCGGTGGCTGTTCACTGATCTGTGAATAACCTGAGAGAGAGAGAGCTTTATTGAGTTCATGCTGTTGTCTGTTCATCAATCATGTGCAAGCAGGTATCATTGTGATTGATAACTCTAGGTTCTTTTCTGTGTCCTGCCAGTGTAGCAATATTGGGCTGTTTTTCTGCCCAAACTGAATTGCTTTTAATTTGATTATGTTGGGGGGGGGAAATGCCTGGGCAAGCGTTCAAAAGTTTTTTGTTTTTGTACAGGTTTTGTTTTCTTCTCTAAAGCCTTTTGGTGAATTTTGAATTATTGGTCTATTAACTGTCAAACTAATTTCGATTCTGTCTGAATTTTAGCATAATAACATTTTAATCGCTGGTGTCTATTCACAGGTACACTATATGGCCAAAAGTATGTCGACATCTGACCACTAATACAGAACACTGAATGGACAAATCCCCAAAGCCATGTTCCAAAAGTGAAAAGTATTCCTAGATGTCCGCTTCAATCCTCACCTAAACTGATTTGAATTAGTTATACAATCCATTACCAATTTAAAATTAAATAATAATAATAACTGTTAAATATAAAGAAAGTTGTTTAAATCTAATTAAATCTGTGTCCCTGTGTTTAAAAGGTATGCCTGTCTGACATGTCTGGGAATGTTACATATGCTATTTTGAGAGAGCAGTTTTTAGGGAGTGGATCAATTTCTTATCTACAATAAAGTTATTTGTTAATTATCAACAAGTATATGTGTCTTTGCACTTATGCACTTTCATATTAATTTATCTTGGTCAACATATACAGCTCGAAAAGCCTGCATCAGACTGCTGTGAAACACGTCTTCTAAATGTCAACAATTTCATTCTGCTATTATCACAGTTTAAAAAATATTCAGAAATTTAATTCAGTTACATAAATCCCAAACACTAGTGCACATTTGTTTACGTTCAATCAAATATATAATAAATAAAATGTATTACATTTAAATAATAAACACACTTAAATTAAAAAATGCTTAATATCACCAAAATTTACTGACCAAAATTGAAATCTCTATTTCAGAAATGTATTTTGCTTGCTATTTTTTCTTAAAACTTTCGGACTCTTCCCACGATCAGAAATGTATCCGCTCTTCTGAAAGACCTTGCATCCACTGCAAAGTATAGACGCAGACCTATTCAAAGACCTAGTGCACGATGAATGTGTGCAAACTATAAAAATGCCATTCTATTTAAAAATAAAATTGAGGCACTTGTACTTAGATATCTCTCGCTGCAGAATTTAATTGCAACCGTAATTATAGACATCCCGTTTTAGATAAGCTTTTTTAAGCATTTAAAAACAATTAAAAGGCATAGAAAAAAAGGGGATAAAAAGAAAAGCAAACGAGACATTTTCAGTTTACAAATTAAATTTGTAATAAAGCCAAGAAGATGCCTGACCTGCAAAAGCACTGTGGAATTTCTCCTACTCCATAAAGTGGAAACAGGAAGGGTGTATTTCCATAGCGACCCAGGCAACGCAAGAAGTGCTGTGTAGCCTTCAGGCCATTGTTAACTGGAGCATCTTGGCTGACCATGGCAATGGAGTGCAAAATGAAATACTGCAGGTTCTCTGTCAGTTTCTTACATTTAAGAAACTCCAAAAATGACATCTCTGTGCAATCTGAAAAACAAATTAGAATTTTTATGCCTCACTCATCTATTAGCACATAGCTCTTTAGATTTTCAACTAAAACATGATCATATATGACCTATCTTATTGTCTAAATGCACTAATTTTAACCTTTTGTACAAACAATTTATTCACACCGGAGGTCCCCAACCACCAAATTGTGACCCAGTACCAGGCAATGAAAGAGATGCTACCGAGTAGCAAGAGCAAGAAATTGTCTATAATAATGTATTAAAAGTCACTATCCAAATTTACATGGCAAGATTACAGAAAACATCAATTCCTCAATTGCAACAGGTTCAGCTAATTATTAACATGAATGTTAAACAAGCATCCTGCAATTTCTTTTGGAGGAGAAAAGAAAAGACCAAGTGATGGTGATAATGGAGAGACAACTACTAAAGAAGGAAAAGGGCAGCTTTGTAGAGACTCTGTAGTTAGAACCAAAGCAAGTTTTTTCTGCTTTTGACAAAGCACACCTGTGAATTAGTGTTGTTGTTTATTGAGATTTAATGTCATGTTTGCATCAGGCTATAAACATGACAGACATGGGTCATCATCAAATCTATTACATTCAAATTTCTATACAAGACATTTCAGCTTTACATGAGACAAAAAACTGAAAACACATTCAGCTAATACATTATGAAAGATTAATTGAAAATATGTTTCTGAATAAAATAGTTCCCTAGCCATATTGTAAAAGTTACAGTCCGACAAGACGTGTTTAATATTCAAGGGGGGGGGGTGTCACCGAATGGCCAAGTCGGCACCTAGAATAGACAACCTGGTCATGCCTTGATTTGAAACTAAAAAAACACTTCTTTTAGTACTAGGGTTTATTTTATACAATTTACTATCTTTATGTGAGTTTCATTGCTTCTGCTATTTGTTTGTGATGTATAAGTTAATTAAAGGTCTGAGGTCAGAAGGTGGTATTTCACAGTTAGATATTTCCAGATCAGTGCTTTTCCTGGCAGCCATATCTACTCACAAAACCAATGTGACTAGGAACCCAGCTAAATATAATATTCAAGTTTTGCTTCTTTAAATGGTCTAGTTTAATTAAAATCAACAATTATGGGTCATCAGTTTTTACTGTTTTAAGTGCTTGAAGACAAGACTGTGAGTCACAGGCAATTAAAAAGTTCCGTTCTTGACCCTTCTCAATATTTTCCAATGCAAATAGTAATGCCTGAGCCTCAGCTGTGAAGCTTTGGTCTGAAATCCAAGTACAGTATTGTTGATCGCCGATCAGTGCTGCTGCTTATACACTGTTACCAGTCTTTGATCCATCTGTAAATGCAGTTTTGTGTAGTGGAAATGAACTCCTTAGCTCCAAGTATTTCTGTTGATATCCAATTGGATGACTTTCTGTATTCTTACACTGAGAAAGAGTCAAAATAATGGTTCACCTGTGAATTAAAAACCATTCCAGGTGACTACTTCATGAATCTGATGAGAGAATGCCACCTGAACCTTTTGATATTATGTCCTGTAGATATTCAAAGCCAACAATATTCTATGATGAGTTACATTGTCGACAAATTGTGGAACAATTTAAGAATATTTTTTTGCAGATTGTTAAACCTCTGCACATCTTTACTTCTGAGAAAGTGCCTCTTCTAAGATACATGTTTTAAACCTAACCATGTTACTGACCAGTCGCCAGCTTTTTAATTTAGTTGCTGGTAGTTTAAAATAGTTTTTTGTAACCCTCATCCAACCTTTAGCTACCATGTCCCACCTTTTTGGAGATGTGTTGCAGCCATCAAATTCAATTTAGCTTGTTTTTTCTTTAAAACTGTACTTTTCCTTAAGTTAAAACATGTGATGTACATGAACATGTACATTTTATGTTCCATTGTGAATAAAATATGGGCTTATAGGATTTGCATTTACACAGCTCCCCAATTTTTTTGGAATTGGGTATTTTCCTATATAGTGCATATAAAGAATTATCCCCACATATATATATATATACACAGTGGCGATCAAAATTAGAGAACAATGTATAAACAATTGAACAATTCTGAAATAATGTCATCTTCACTGCTCAACAGAGGAGTTTTTGTCCTGTCTATACCATGCTACCAGAACACCTTTTCCACAAGATTACAACATAATTTTCTGAAGGTTACAACAGTCAGCAATTAGTATGAAGTGTACAGGCCTCTGCTCTGAATGACTTCAGCACATCTGCGGCCACAGGACAGCACTAGTCTCTCACACTGCTCTGGTGTGATTTTGGTCCACTCTTCTTCCAGTCTCCTCCACAGTTCGGTGACTGTAGTGGGTTTCTTGGCCATAATTTTGTCGCCAAGGATTTTCCAGAGGTTCTCCATTGGGTTGAGTTCAGGAGTCTGGGCAGGCCATGTCATTATTTCAATGTTTTCAGTTTCAAGGAACTGCTTTACCCGTTTTGCTGTGTGACATGGAGCGTTGTCCTGCATGAACACTGCGGGCTGATTGGGTGATGAACGCAGGAAAGGAACCATATGTTGTTGAAGAAGGTTCTGATAAACATTTGCATTCACTCTGCCATGTAGCTGTATAAGAGGCCCAACTCCTGCTGCAGAAAACATGCCCCAAACCATGACACTTCCTCCTCCACTTTTCACTGACTTCTTTACACACTTTGGGTTCAGTCTTTCTCCAGTTTGTTGCCGAACATAATGTTTCCCATCGGACCCAAATGGCTGATAGGGTCATCCCTTTGGCCTTCATCTGGACAACCTGCTGCCAGAGGCTTTCAGTCACTTTAGAATGGCCCACCATCTTGCAGAGTCAGTGAAACTGGAAGGTAGGCTGGCAGTTAAATAGGGGTTGACAGATAATCAAGGAAATTAGCACCAGGAACCAGATTAACACCAATAACTGGGAGGTATCTGAAAGTGTTCTCTAATTTTGATCAGTGTGTTTTCTGGAAAAATAATGTTTTTTTTTGGAAATGCCTTAGTTATTTTGTGGAAAAGGTGTTCTGGTAGCATGGTATAGACAGGACAAAAACTCCCTCAACTGTTGAGCAGTGAAGATGACATTATTTCAGAATTGTTCAATTGTTTATACATTGTTCTCTAATTTTGATCGCCACTGTATATATATATATATATATATTTATGCAATCCAGTTCATCTCAAAGCAGTTCTCAAGTATTGAGGTCTGGTGACTGTACAGCACATCCCGTGATAGATAACACTCCAGCTGAAGGTTTGCTCTCTAAGTAATGCTTACAGAGCTTGGACGTTTGCTTCAAATCATTCTTTTTGTATGCTACAGAAGTTTAGACAGAATTGCATGCCGCTGAAGTATTGAAATCATAGCCATGCTGGATCAATATTCCTTTCTCTGCAATAAGTCAACCCTGACCTGCTCCAAAACAACTCCAAACTATTAAGTTCCCACCTCCAGATTTGACTGTGGGTATCTTCTCTCCTGTTCTCCATCATGCATAACTACTTCTATTAGAGCCAGAAATGCCAAATTTGGACATTCACTGCCCAATTATTGTGTTTTTGCTTTTGACTAGTTTGTTGCATATACACAAAAGGATCATGTATATGTCTCAAAAACATTAAACAACTAAGTGTTAGCAAACTTCACAAGCACTGTGTATGTATATATATATATATATATATATAAAAAAAACAGTTAACCAGATATAAAACAAAAAGGAAGTCATACCTTGGAGTTCCTCTTGATGTTGCTCAAATTCCAGGCAGAATGTAAGAAATTTCATTAGCATACGTTTCTCCACCACAGTCAGCTGCTTACTGCCAAATACATCTGCTCGTGAACATGGAACCTTAAATGGGTTCATGGGTGCAAGGAGAAAGCAGAGTGAAAGATGATCAGTAAAAAGACAACATTTATGAAAAAAGTTGAGAAACAGAAAAAAAAAGGGGGAAACAGAAAGATAATAATGGAAAGAATAAGCATTACATTAATATTCCGAGACTTAGCAAAACTATTGAAAATACTAACTAACAAAAATATTTAGTCTTAATTGATTGTATAAAATAATGATGCTAGCTCAAACATATTGAGTTAATATTCAAAGGCTAGAGAATTAATAGTAGCTACGATGTTCAAAAAGCTTTACCGAACTTTTGATTTCATATTAACTTGACCAGTATGCAAAAATGGAAAATAGACAATATGGGATTTTCCACAGTGATTACAGCCAAGACTCATGTCACTATACAGTATTTCACATATCACCTTCAAACTGATAGTATTGTTGATATATTAACCCTTGGAGATTAAAAGAACTCTTTACACTACCACCCTACCTTGCTAATAACAAAGTAAGAAGCCACATTTACGCATTGTTTGTGATCGTATGTTTCAGCTAACCTGTTCCACTTTGCCATTATGACAGGTAAGGATGCAACCGACGTTCTTGAACTCGGTATAGCGGCTGACATTGGACTTGATGAGAAGGTCCACCAGTAAGCCACGGGAATACAGAAGCTGTAAAAAGAAAAAAAATCTGATTATCAATCAATAAGCATGCAATAATAAAACTGCAATAATCACATTTGTTTTTGTGTGGGTGGGTGTGTGTAAATGCTGGTGGTAGCACTGCCATAGCTAACTACAGTAGACTACAAACATTGGGCTCTAATTGAGCAACAGGGAAATGTTCACCTTAAATTCGAGGAATGGACTCCTGAGTTTGAATCCCATCTCTTATGATGAGGATAGTAAAGCAAATGTATTTAATGAAATAGGCTAATAACTGTATATCACTTAGGTTATGCTGTGTTGCCTGCTGTGCTTTTATGCATAGAGCAACAATATTTATTTTAGCTTGCATAACATTATAGTTTGTAGTTTATAATTTAGCATGTAGCAACAAAACAGTTACAACCTAACTAGTCTAGTTGGATTGTAGTTAAACAGCACTTATTGATTTGGATATCTTTAATTGAGGTGATGTCATACAGGTTTACTTTTATTGTGCTGAATAGGTCCTGAAAACCCAGACATTAGGATTGCACAAGCCATTGCACTCTTAATGCCGGTCCCAAGCCCGGATAAATGGGGAGGGTTGCGTTAGGAAGGGCATCCAGCCGTAAAAACATGTGCCAAATCCAATATGTGGATCATGAAAGAGAAATGAATACCGGATCGGTCGAGTGAAAGAGTGGAGTTTTAAACAAGATTGTTTGACAGGATTTTGAAAGGTGAGAGGATGCCTGAGGAATGGAGAAGGAGTGTGCTGGTACCGATCTTTAGGAACAAGGGAGATGTGCAGACCTGCAGTAACTACAAGGGAATAAATTTGATCAGTCACACCATGACGTTATGGGAAAGAGTAGTGGAAGCCAGGCTGAGAGAAGAGGTGACAATCTGTGAGCAACAGTATGGTGTCATGCTGAGGAAGAGCACCACAGACACCTTATTTGCTTTGAGAATGTTGATGGAGAAGTATAGAGAAGGTCAGAAGGAGTTGCATTGTGTGTTTGTGGATTAAGAGAAAGCATACAACAGGGTGCCGAGAGAGGAGTTGTGGTAAAGTATGTGGAAGTCGGGTGTGTCAGAGAGCTATGTGAGGGTGGTGCAGGACATGTATGAGGGCAGTGTGACAGCAGTAAAGTGTGCAGTTGGAACGACAGACTGGTTTAAGGTGAAGGTTGGACTGCATCAAGGATCGGCTCTGAGCCCTTTCCTGTGTGCAGTGGTGATGGACAGGTTGACGGACGAGGTCAGACAGGAGTCTCCATGGACTATGATGTTTGCGGATGATATTGTTATTTGTGGTGAGAGTAGGGAGAAGGTTGAGATGAGCCTGGAGAGGTGGAGGTATGCACTGGAGAGAAGGGGAATACAAGTCAGTAGGAGTAAGACAGAGTACATGTGTGTGAATAAGAGGGAGGGCAGTGGAGTTGTGCGGTTGCAGGGAGAAGAGGTGGAGAAGGTGGAGGAGTTCAGGTACCTGGGGTCAACAGTGCAAAGTAATGGAGAGTGTGTTAGAGAAGTGAGGAAAAGAGTGCAGGCAGGGTGGAGTGGGTGGAGAAGACTGACAGGAGTGATTTGTGATAAAAGAGTATCTGCAAGAGTGAAAGGGAAAGTTTATAGGACAGTGGTGAGAACTGCAATGTTGTATGGTTTAGAGACAGTGGCATTGACTAAAAGACAGGAGGTGGAGCTGGAGGTAGCAGAGCTGAAGATGTTAAGGTTTTCGTTGGGAGTGACGAGGATGGACAGGATAAGAAATTAGTTTATTAGAGGCACAGCGCATGTAGGACGTTTTGGAGACAAGGTGAGGGAGACGAGATTGAGATGGTTTGGACATGTGTGAAGGAGGGACATGGGGTATATCGGTAGAAGAATGCTGAGGATGGAGCCACCAGGAAGGAAGAAAAGAGGAAGGGGAAGGAGGCGGTTTATGGATGTGGTGAGGGAAGACATGCAGGTAGTTGGGTTGAAAGAGGCAGATGTAGAAAACAGGGGGGTATAAGAGGCGGATGATCCGCTGTGGCGACCCCTAATGGGAGAAGCCAAAAGAAGAAGAAGAAGTACTGAATAGGTCCTGAACTGAGTTCAGTAAGGAGAATTTTCAGTGCCACTTAAAATGCTAATTTAAAACATCTAAGGATAAGGATAGGGATATAGATGTTGTATGTATCTTATTGCTACGATTAGCCAAGGAGTTGCATGGTTCTTGGTTCTAAGAGTTTGATTAATTGTGCACAATGACATGTGTATTTAATTGTGCAATAAATGCATTTAAAGTGTTATGTATACATGAAAACGAGCTCTCAGAAATGTATCCAAATTTGTGGACTGCTCTGAGAATGTGTCTTACTCATCCAGTGACAGCAGCTGAAGCAGAGAGGAGCTTTTCAAAGCTGAAACTAATCAGTGGGATCTCAGACCCTGGGTTTGGATCTTTTAAAACGAACAATATGTGAAAACACTCAGTGTTCAAGTCAAAGCTGAAAACATTTATTTAGTCAAGCCTTTTATCAGTAGCTTTTTCTTAGGTAAAGGAGCAGATCTGGAGGGATCATGGTTATAGAGTGTTCGGTGAACTGGGATATTTGTATGCGGTCGTCCCCTCATTCTCAAACGTTCACTCTGGTTTGTTGATGGTGGTGTGGTGGGTCTTCTCTTATCCCAGAGATCCCTCATGTCTGTGTTACCTTCTGGTTCGCCCTTTTAGTTATGCTGCCATAGCGAGTCTTGCCGGAGTCCCTAACTACACAGTGTCCTTAACTTTCATACAACAATAAGAATAATTAATAATCCACATCTTTCTCATGCAGCTGGGGACGGTCTCCTTGTCACCTCTCTTCTCTCTCTCTCTTTTCTCTCTCGTTCTTGGTCGAGTAAAACATGCTCCTGAGGTACCAGTGACCAGTGTTCCTGCCCCTCCTCCTCTCCTCGGGTCTGCCTGCTTCGTCCTGGCCTGCCTCTGGATGGTGTTCTCTTCGATTGGAGGCCACTCTATGCAGCTTGGGATGGTTTCACATCTACGGCATGGGATCCATGAAATTACGGAGTAACACAGGAGCTTTGATGATGGATTCGGACTGTACTTCATGTCAACAGTGTGCTACACTGACACATGACTACAGTTTGCACTGCACACCTCACCATTGTTTATTTGTAATAAATGGAGATTCGGTGCCACCCACATGAGGATAGGTTTCATCTTGAGTCTGGTTCCTCTCAAGGTTTCTTCATTATGCCATCTAAGAGAGTTTTTCTGTTCCAGTCACCACCGGCTTCCTCATTAGGGACAAACTTACACATAAAGAACAATCTTATTCATTCTTTCTAACCACATTATCTGTGTAAAGCTGCTTCAAAACAATACCAATTGGTGCTGCCATGATGAGACCACAAAGGACACCAACCTTCGCACAGAATGTAGGAATGGGACCAGCCCTAAGACAAATTAGAAGAGGCCCATGGAAGCCTAAGAGGGAGCTGATGCAGTGTGCTACCTCATTGCACCCTGCACAAGAACCGACAATCAACAATATGCTGATTGGGAATGAGTTGAAAGCACCCTTTCTGATTGACGCCAAAGTTACATTCACCAGCATAGGGAACTTCTCAAACTTTACGATTCACAAAGCCTCAACAAATAACTGTGGAAGAGATTACAACACATGACACCCCTGCTGTACTCACCAGACCTTCCAGCAAATTTACTGGGAAGAGCCGTTTTATGCAAACTCATCAAAAATACATTGCAGAACTACAGTAGTGTGGGTTACACTTCCTAAGAGTTTAGAACATCAATATGTAGTGCTCAAAGCAGATTAAATTAGAAGCAGACTGGATAAAGTGTATTAGCTGGAAATTGAGGGAAAAGGAGGCATCAGTATTGTGGGAGACATACAATAAGTGGAAACTCTGGCTGAAATACATGCACCCAGACTGTCAAGGAGTCAAAGACTTGCACTATAAAATATGATAAAGGAGAACAAGATGAGGCGCATGAAACAGTGTGGGAGGAACAGCTGAATGAACATCAGTATGACATCAAAATATTGGATATGATAATTGAACAGCAAGGAGTGGAAGCCAAAGTAGAACTGCCTGACAAAGTCAAGAACTGGTGCCAGGTGCTGTTCCACATGTTACCCTAATGAATGGGCAAAATTTTGAATTAAAAGATTTGGGAGCGATGATTAAAGAAGAAGATGAAGAGAGAGAATGGGTACCTTCAAATAATTCATCCATAAATCGGTCACCAGACCAATTTCTAAGAATATTACAAAAAACAGACGAACAAACAGTGGCAACCCACATAATGATCAGAAGACGCACCCTAACTCAAAGGACGATAGAAGCCCAAAGATAGCAGCCTACAGAAAAGGAAGAGTTAACTGAACAGGAGAAAAATTAATACAAATTCCAAAGGAATTGTGGACAAAACACCCAACGGTTGTGGGACTGGTAACATCAGCAGGTTTTGTGAAAGTTCAGATTAAACTAGAGCTGCAAAAACTAATCGATGAAATCACTAATAATCAATAATGAAATTCGTTGGAAGTTATGCAAAGCAGGAACTTGTGTGATATGGAAGTACCACAGTGATGCATGAGCACGTAAAAAGAAAACATACACACGGATGAAGGTGAAACATGAGCATGGTAAGTGAAAACTATACAGTCCCTGACAAAAGTTTTGTCGCTTATCTATTTTGTAGAAACACCTGCTATTAACCTGACTTT